>PVIU01022496.1:0-29257 GCA_004026605.1 Ondatra zibethicus
GGTGTGCACAGTAGCCCCGTGTGGATGGCTAATTCTACATCAGCCATCTCTCTGGCGACAGGGTGGAATGAGCGGCACTCCTGGGGCTCGAAGGCCGGGACAGACGTGGAAGAGGCCAGCAAACAGATGAATATGAGCTCAGTGACTGCATTTGTGCTCAAGCGTCTCAGGTCAGTGCTCGCATGTGTGTTCAGAATTGTGTTCACCCGTGACTCCTGCCACAGGAGCTGATTAAAGCCGAATTAGCCCCGCAGCAGAAAACCATGCTCTCCCTCCCTCACAAGGGCTTGGCATAATTATTACTCAGGATAATAGCTCACTGGCCTTTACCTCTCATCCCCTTTGAAAAGAACTTAATAGCTAACAAAGTTCCATTTCATGCTTGAGAGAAGTGACTCTGGTGGCAAGAGCAAACCATTGTCTCCACACCCGCACAGACTGAGAACAGCAGGCTAGGTTTGCCCAGATCGCACAGCCTGTCTCATTGTAGGTGTCATCCTAGACCTTGAGATCGGCAAGGCCTGGGCATAAAAAGTCGAAGCAACTGGAGATGCAGGAGGAAAATGCATAGTTCCAGATGGGGCTCAGCCTGGCGAGGCTAGAATCAAAGGCTTAATGCACCTAATATGGATTGTCTGGGTTTGAGGGTATAAGGAAAGGGTGGACCTGGCCATGGATTCTGGTTCTACCATCATCCAAAGACAAGGATTCTGGCAGTGTCCTCAACACTGCTTGGTGTTCCTTCATCAGATGGTGACAATAGTGCCAGTTCTGGGGCAGCAGGGTAGCTCTTCCTTCCTCATCTAGTCATTACTAACCAGCTGGGGCCAGCACTGAGCACACAAACTATTGATTAAAGCCTCCAACTGCAACCTGCCTTTATTATTTATGGAATCCCCATGACTACTAAGCCCTACCTTTCTTCTTTGTTAACACACGCTCCTTCCTCAGATCTTCATGAAAGTACCATGACAACTATTTCAGGCACAGAAAGGAAAGAAATTTCATGACCTGGTCGCCTTGGAAACCTCCCAGGATTACTAGAATACATCATTAGTCATGTGCATGTAACATTAATATAGTAGTGGATGGCAACCACTGGGGGGAATTGCTGGGGCAATTCAGATGTTATCATAGATGATCCCTAACTTGGGGAGTTTCTCAGTGATGAGTTTATTTTCTTTGCTTGTTACCTTCTACATGAGACATCTGTGCTATCCTAGAATTATAAGCAAAGTATATTAGGCTAAACCCTGTGTTACTGCTGGAATCTAAAAAATTTTCCCAGTGGAAAGTTCAGTTATAAAAGTTGAACCTGACAAATCTAGACCAAGGAGAACAAAAACAGATCCTACAAACTCATTCCAGGAGAACCTGGACTCAGAACATCTCTGGTAACCTCCACATGGTTAGGTCTGGGTAAAACTGATGTTATTATTTGGGTTCCCTCTCCTCCCTACTAGAGCAGGTGCTAAACAAATAGATGCCTAATAATGAGCCTAATAAAATCCACTGATGGCAAGAGTCAAACCATTATCTCCACACCCAGACAGGCTAGCAACAGCAGGTTAAGTTTGCCTAGGTCTCATAGCCTAGCTCCTTGTGGATAGCATCCCCAGATCTCCACCTAAGCTAATGGCATTAATCATTAGCCAACTTGGAAAGGTTAATGGACCGTTTGAGTGAGAGGAATGTTTTATGAAGTCCTTGTTCCTGGGAATCAGAACAGGAAATCAGGAGAGAGCCTTGAGGGTGACATCACCACTAATGAGCCTCTCTGCCCATCTCATTCCACATGGTAGGATGTTTGGCCTGGCCAAACCAATTCACCAGCACCTCATGGACAGGCTGGCCAATGGGCACTGGCATAGTTCCAGACCTGGCTCCCTAATCCTTCTCTAGGACACTTTCAAAGAGTGTCTTTAAATTTTTAATCTGCAATTAAATTCTCTTTCATTCTTAAATGGTCAGGACAAGCAAGCTGGACAAGAAGATGACAAAACCCTACACCCTGACTGAAGTTCTACCCTTCAGGAAAGGATCGACATTGTCTCCCTTGGTTTTGAAAAGGAAAAAAAAAACCTGAACCAGATACTGCTTGTAAACACTTCAGTTGTGTCGAATACTTATAAATAATTTTTAAAAGTAAAGAGCCAGTTGTCGCCTTTGAAAAAACGTCTGTGTTTACATTGATGTGGTGAGGTGTGTCTGTCTCCACTCTTGTGGGAGATCGTCTGTCATACAGCCTATGGGATAAGAGAAAAAGAGACTGAGAATTTTCAAAATCAAGAGTGTCTCCAGAGTGGATATGGTTGTACAAGACTCTAATCCCAGCATTTGGGGACAAGATGGAGTTACCAGAATCATAATACATGAATGCCGTGTCCCACAAATGCCCATAAAGGTACTTCCAAGAACAGCTACTAAGTCCCAAGGCTAGCTGAGCCAAACCTGAGGAGGTTGGAGAGTCATGTTCAGAGAAATGACTAGACAAAGAGTGTAGGCCCATATTTCTGTATGGTGTGGTAGCCAGGCTCTGAAGCCATAGGCCCCACCTGAGGTGGTCAGGTAGCCCTGCAGACTGTCACTGTCACTGCTGAAACAAAAGGTCAGGATGTTGTTGCTCCTTTCTTTGTAATTTGGAGGATGCCTGATAGAGATGCTAATTCAAGCCTACACGACAGCTAGCATACACAGCAGACAGGTAGATGCGGACTTGACAAAGCGCCATTTACCTGGTTGACAAAGCGCCATTTACCTGGTTACCTAGGAGACAGAATGCTGGTGTATTTCCCACTCAGTATATGTTTTAGTATAAAAGCTGTTTGGAGAATAAACAAGGGGAATTCTTCAGAATATGAACTCAGGACTTCATGAGGGACCACTGAGAATCTCCCTCCCAATAAAGCCATGTGAGTTGTGTCTTTATTCCCACGCCTCCATACCAGTCAAGAGAGAATTTATGTTGGGGTCTGGTCAAGAGAAATAATTTATGGTCCATGCTAGCACCGGACCCCGACATAATGGCGCCTGCAATGTGGGACTGACCGCTGAACCCCAAGATATGCCGGAGAAGGGACCAGAAGTATGGAGGAGAACGTGAGGCTGATCTGCGAACCCCAAAAAACAAGGAAGAAGGGACCAGACGTGAGAACCCACAAGAAAAAAAATCGGTGGATATGTGAGTATTGAGCGCTCAGAAACAAAGATCAAAATTTAAAGAAATGTAGAAAAGCAGGACAAAATTTAAATCGGGAGTAAAAATGTGTAAGAAAAAAGTATTCAGTTATATATGTTGGTAGCTAAAGGGAGTGAGAGTGGAGCAGAAACAATGGCAGAGTTATTGAGAATCTGTAAGCATGATAGATGCAGAATTGCAACTTTTATTGCTTGCTACACGGGTAGGAAAGATGAAGGCCCAAGAATCACCAAGTTACCGCTGAGATAGAGGTGCCACGTGCGCACAGTAGCCAACGAAACTAAACCAACCACCTGTGGGTAAAAGGCAGGCAGGAGCAAGAGTAAGTTTAGAGAGAAAATTTAACCTCACACAGTCTATAGAACAGAGGAGAGGATTCAGAAATTCTCCTAATTTTATGATTTACAAGTTAAAATAAAAAAAGATAGTTAAAACAGAGCCTGTGTCCTACCCCTGCCATGCGGCGCAGCTTCAACTGGAAGAAAAAAGACAGGTTTGAAATAAGATAGCCTCTGAGATGAGCAGGTTAAAATGCTTCTTTTCCAGTTCAGAACTTTGCTTCTTTGTCAAAAGTCTGCTGTTTGTAGGCATGTGAATTCGTATCCAAGGTGGATTGATTTCAATAGTGTGGCTCTATAGTGAAGTTTAAAGTCAGAGATTGTGATGCATTCAGAAGTTCCTTGATTGTACAGGATTTTAAGATTGTTTAGGCTATCCTGAGTTTTTGTCTTTTCTCATAAAGTTGAGGATTATTCTTTCGATGTCTGTGAAGAATTTTGTTATAATTTTAATGGGCATTTGCATTAAATCTGTAGATTGCTTTCAGTAAGATTGTCAGTTTTGCTATGTTGGTGCTATCTTCACAAGAGAATAGGAGATCTTTCCATTTTCTGATGGCTTAAATTTCTTTCTTCAAAGATTTAAAGTCCTTATTATACAGGTTTTTCAATTTGTGTGATTAGAGTTACTCAAAGATATTTTATGGTATTTGCGGCTATCTCATTTATCATGTGTGTAGAAGAGATGCATTTGGGTTGTTTTCAGATTCTGTGTATGATAAAGTAATTCTGCTGGAGGCTTAAGACTGGCATAGCTCAATGAATGGCCATGAGTAGGGGACCAGATGTGGAATGGGTTTAGATGCTAGGAGGTGGATGGAGAGACCGTGCAATGAGTGCTAAGGATAGAGCCCATAAGAAGAGTTAGGGAAAAGGGATCCACACTGCCCACAGATGAGGCAGCTTGACATGTAAACAAAGGTGGTACCATCTTGTGCGTACCAAAGTGGCTTTCAGAAGACAACCAGACCCGAAGCAGAAGGTGTGTGTGTGTGTGTGTGTGTGTGTGTGTGTGTGTGTGTGTGTGTGTGTGTGTGTGTGTGTGTTGTCCATGTCCACATGGATACTTATTGTTTAATCTAGTTGGTGTTTACTTGTTAGACCTCTGCTGCACCTGGTGTTAGGGACATCACTATACACTGGACAGACAGGCTTGGCCCACACAGACTCACTGATGACTAATACCTGAGGGTGAGAAGCATCCAGGATGGGGTAGTAGAAGTTATAGCCTGAGAATCCAAAAGAACCACTGAAAACAGATGTTTTAGCTAAATTGTGACTTTGACTCATATAGTGAGAACATCTAAACTCTTGTCAAATGGAGACCTGCAGGTATCTTACATTCTTCCACGGTCTCCTTCGGAGCAGGACATTCACTCTTCCCAGACAGGCCTTCCCCTCCTGTGATGACCAAAAGACCAGGTTTCCCTAATTTTCCAGAAGAGAGTGTTATTTGAGGCCAGCCTTATGACTTGAGAATATCTCCCCACTTCTCCTCAATGCACATTTTGGAGTATTCCTGAGAGTCGTCAACCTGCTATCCATCCCTCTATCCTGGAAAAAAGTTTCATATCCTGCCAGCTACCTGACTCCCAGGGCTACTTGTTGCTGGGTGGCTCCACAAGAGCCCTGGTACCAAATTGGCTTTCCTGGCCACTCTGTCTGCCCACACAAGCTGTCCAAGTACAGACACAGCTCTGCCTTTAATTTTCCTGAGTACAGCAAAGAAAAGGTTGTTAAAGAAAATTTTGCTGAAGGCTGGGGCTTGGCACTATTACAATTCAGAGAAACATTTCCATGCTTATTAACATGGCTCTTCTAGAGAGTTCCAGCTCCAAAAGCTAACCTTGGACTCTCCTACTCACCTAATCCCATGAGCCAACTCAGCCTCCTCCCCTCCAGGTTTAGAGCCTGTTTCTCACCTATGAGTCCAATTTGACTCCCTCTGCTCCAGGCCTGTGTACCAGACCTGCTTGGCTTCCCCCAATGACTGACATAGAGGCACTTTCCTTCCTCCAAGGACTCTTACCTCTAAGCAATAGCAGGGTAGCCTGTGGAGAGCAACCACTGAGTGCAAAGTTCATGAGTGCATTTCCATCTGTTGGTCTCCATACCTTCTCAGCAGAGGCTCTGCCCATACTGCATGAAGCCAAACCTTATTCACGACTGTCCTAACTTTTCATCCAATCTAGAGTAGAGAAGATTGGACTACCTTCTGGGTTCATGCAGGTCTTATGAAGTACTAAAGTAAGCAAAACAGACAACTGATTATATGTATAGAGAACATACATATACATGCACACATACATGCATGCCACTGCAGAGAAAAATCACTAAAAGCTAAATCTGCATCCAAAGACACACCAAGAGCAACATCCTATCAAGACTAAATAGAACCTCACATTTTGGCCTGCAGAGCCAGTCACATCAGTAACCATGACCACCACCGCATAACCCACTGCTCTGGGGAGATCTAAGGTATTTCTGTTGAGCATTCCCCAAACAAAAGAAGCCCAGACAAACAGGTCCACCTCTCTGTCAGCCGTTACCCAGAGCAGTCTGACAGCCTTAGACGCTATTTTTTCATTGTGCTCACTCACAGTGATGCAGTCAGAGTGCTAAGCATTTTGGAAACTCCTCTTCTAGAAGAGCCTCCGGGGCCAGGAGCACATTCTTTTAGAACATCTTCAGTGGTTATAAATCTTTAAACCAGGAAGGTGCATTTGATTCTTAACATCAACTAAAGAGCATTTTAAAGCAGGTTGGGCAGCTACAGAAGCTCCTATGTGAGGCATTACTCTGCTATACAGGAGGTGTGACTACAGATCTTAGCAGGTCAGAGATGCCCTCTGAAGACCAAGGCCATGCAATCTACTTTTTGGTGTGTTTCTTTTTCTCTTTATTTCTTTCCTTTTTAAATTTTTCTTTTCTTTTAATTCTTTTTTTTTCTTTCTTTCCTTTTGGTGTTGACAGTAGGCCCCAGAGTCTCATACGTGCTAGGCATTCACTCTGTCACTAAGCTAAACTCCCAGGCAAGTTTTTTTAATTTTTGTTCCAAGCCAGGTTCCAATCCTGTACAGGATATAGACCCAGAAACCAGCTAAACACAGTGATCACACACAAAACCTGACATGGGTAGCAGGGAGCAGGTGACACAAACCCCTGGGGAGGTGACACAGGGAAGAGACTCACAAGGCCTGTGCTTCAAGGGCCTGTACCACACAAGCCTAATGGCCTGAGCTCACGCCTAAGAAGCCATGGCAGGAAGATAGGACTCCTGAAAGTTCTCTTGTGACCTCCACACATGTGCCATGACATGTGCATATACACGTATGCGCAGCCACAACCATCCTAATAATAATAAAGAAACATGTTTAAAGAGCTTCGTGCAAACATACCACAATAACTAAAGTTCTCCACAATCAATTTAAAGGCCACAACATGTATTTAGGTACATGCTCTGATATATTTTCTGAGGTGCTTGCTCCCTTATTTATGGCGTTTTTGAGTTCAGTGGCATGATCTGAATCTCACTCCCAGAGGATGTATAGCAAGGACCAAAAGATACATTATGCTCACCTGTGGTTTCTGACCCTTTCGTGCCTCATAACGTGTTTTGTTATGATCTCGAATTTTCTTTGAGTAAAACCTCTTGACTGTCATGCTTTGTAGTTCCTGAGGAAATACCATCAACATTCACATCTTTCCTGGGATGTTGCACGCATTTATATGTGATATCATCCCCCCCATCCACGTTTATTAACCCTAGTACTTTCTACTTGAAGCTGATCCTTTTGTTCATTGATGTCATTGCAGCCACCAAACAGGATCCTACCATTAAGTCCCCCCCCCGCCCTGGCCAGGAAGGGAAGAATGAAGGAGTGATGATCATTCCTGTTGGAATCCCACCAGGCCCCAGCACAAAGAGTGTCTTGGGCTTCGGGTGACATGTTTTACTAGTCAGGCCTCTATTTTATATTGCTCCTAAAATCCTGAAACACCAATTGCAACTCTACATTTTTCTCTTGCTCAGTGGAAAATGACTCCAAAACCTTTTTCCCGGGAAAATTCAGAAGAGGAAACTTCAGTTGTGCTGCTGCCATGGCCTTGGGCTCTCCCCTGTCATCAAAACAGCCCCTTTCATGCCCAAAGTAAACATCAGGGGGGAAATAAGAAAGAAACCTTCTGGTCTCTGGGCAGTTAAGTCCATGGGATAATTGGAGCTGAGGTATGACTAGGCTTCGGACCTATACTATTCTGAATCAAAAAGCAAGAGAGGTCAAGAGAATTTTAGTCACGTCAAACTCTCACCTAGAATACTGTTTTATGCTTTTCTTTGACTTGCCCTATAAATATTTTACTGCAACTTTCAAAGTTTATAGGGTCCTTAAGACTTGTAAAAAGGGGGAGTAACTGGAAACCAAGGGCTGGTACCTACCACAAGGATCTTGATTTTTTTTTTAAAGATTCCATTGAATAGAATTTATTCTACCCACTATTCTTTGAAAGGTGACTGGGTTTCTTTCCCTAGGCAAAGTTGTGACTTTGCAGGGGGTGGGAGGTAAATAAAAGTAGCTTCCATTCATGGTGGACTCTAATTATTTGAGGCCTTGCTCTACACCATGACAGCTCATTGATTTTGGCCCCAATTCTGCAGATCCCAGAAGGCAGGCACTTGAGAGGCCAAGGGTGTGTGGTAACCTGTTGCTTCATCAGAGAGACCCCAAAGGCCTGTATCCCTGGCACTGGCATCCAACCCAAATTCCCCAACACAGAGAGGACTCTGGCTCATCCCCCCTCTAATCTCTTCCCTTAGCATCCTGGAACAGACAAGCCACTGGATGTCAAAGAGAGTGCTTCTGAAGGGCTCTTCTCCAGGCTGAAAGTTTTAACTGTTTAAAGAATGAGCTACTTCTGTTCTCCAGTGATTTGATTTTGTTGGCTCTTGAATTAATTATCCTGATTTCTAAATCCTTGAAAATTATTTAGTCTAATCTAGGCATATACATCTGCATATTTAAATACATTTTATCTAATAGTTGAATCTTGCATGTAAATCATTTTTATGTTTTGTCTACATGCATGCAGTTCCCACAGAGGCCAGAATAGAGTGTCAGATTCCCTGGAACTGAGATTATAAATGCTCGTTAGCTTCCATGTGGATGCTGGGAATCAAAGCCAGGTCCTCTGGAAGGGCAGGCAGTGCTCTTAACCACTGGGGTCTCTCTCCAGGAGAATTTTTCTTCATTTTAGGAGTCAAATTTCAACCTATTCACTCAATTTCTCTTCTGCTACAGACATGCACAGATGCCCTAGTAAAGAGAAAACAAGAGGTAGAGTTCTATGGCTTCTAGAATATTCCCAAACACCTCGGAAGCACAGCTGCTGCTGCTCATCTCAACAGTGAAGATGTACCTCAAGCACATTGAAACCAAAGCCAGTGTTGAAGGGTAGAGGATTTAGAAAAAGTCCTGACGTCGTATCAGAGAGACAAGCACTGATCCCAGAACCTCAGTATATAGAAGTCTTCTTTGAACACAAAAACTCCAACATGTGTCATTTAGATATAATTTTGCACAATGGAAAATAATATTCTTCTGTAGGAAGGATTCATCACAGAATGTCATTTTAAAAGCTAAGACATTTGCAATATGACTGGGAACCCAAGTATTCCACATGAAACTCTCTGCCAGCTTCTTCGTACCCTCAATACAGTCTGGAAAACACCGTTGGCCTTGCTTTGGTGGGGAAATTTGATTACCCACCTGAGGGTTGAGTCTGATAGCTCCCTGCCTGTTGAAGGAGATGCCATTCCTCTTCTTTGCTATATTAAGATCTAAGCCTTGAACCCAAGTCCACTTAATGCATTTTCATGGGCTCTGCTGCATTAACTGGGAAGGAGATGCTCAAAGAGATCCTTTCAAAGGCCAAGACCATTTCTTGGGAGAATCGTCTTTCTGCTTTTGCTGCTTTGTTACATTATTGCCCTTTTGTGGTCCTAGATTGAACTCAAGGCCGCCCACATACTTTGCAAGCACTCTACCATCAAGCTACATTTCTAGACACAATCCTTCATTTTTATACAACTTGGGAACATCCTTTCTTTGCATGTTCTACCATAGGAATTTTATTGTATTTGAAAAACTTGGTGCCAATGTTTGACTTCCTTGTTTCACAGAGGGGTGGAGGTGTCCTTTTACTGCTGGAGAGGGAACCCAGCGCCCCCAGGCATGCTGGGCAAGTGCTCTATTACTGAGCCGCCCCTCATCCTGGAAAAGCCCTCCCCATGTCTTGCTAGGCTGCTTTTCACGCTCTGTTCTGGTAGGCACTTATTGGAGGATTCGCCTGCATGCGTCCTGAGTAACTCAGGTGTGGATGCTGTCACGTTTTTCTACTTCGAGCAACAAAATTATACCTCGTGTCTCTGAAGGGAACAACTTGGCATCCAGCTGGATCTGAGAAGATCTGAGTGTGTTAGAGAAGCACGCTGGTTTTCAGTCTAATCCATGTGCAAACAATACCAGCTTCAGCTGCCGTCCGTCCTCTGCCCTGCCTGGGTTCTCTCAGCCCTGCCTTCCGTTTGGGACCCCCTGACTGAGAAGTACTGATTTAGGGTTTCAAGCTCTCACTCAACTCAGTCATGAAAATAGGATGGGGCCTTGGGAGCAAACCACTTCCTGCCATCGTGGGGCCCAGACCGGGGCAGTGGCCAGATCTGTTTCATGTTACTTAACAAGGTAACTCCGCTCTTTATCAAATCACAGGATGGATGTGGCAAGCCGAGCACAGAACACAAAAATAGACCTTTCTCCTAAAGCTCGTATTTTGCTTGTTTCTAAATTTCAAACATGTTCAGAGAGTTTTCTAAGGAGAAAGGCTGCTGTGGTGATATACAGTTAAACCTCAGCACTCAGGATGAAGTGGGAAGATAGCCCAAGTTCAAGCCCAGCCTGCGCTCAAGAAAACAGCAGAAAGAGAGAAGAGATGCTGCCTCTCGGGCATCTTAAGAAGAGCGACCAGCATTAGTATGCCTTCGAGGGAGCATCCATTTATTATCTTTACTTATTTCTCAACAATCACACAACTGACCTCATCATACAATGGCCATATAGTCATCACACATGACTATAAAGCCATGAATTTTCAAAAGAAGCAAACATTTCCTTTGAGACTGTATTCTCTGGCGAGTCTGGCATGCCCCAGTCTGAGGGCTTTCATCTCCAAACAGGGCCAAGGTTTCTCTTTTATCTTGCTGACTTCCTTGCTGAAAACTTCTCTGGCACACAAAGAAAAGCCTACAAAACCCAGTCCAACTTCACCAACACATCAGAAGCAGTCTGTGACCCAGATAAAATCTTCCCCTACAATTTCCTTACTCTCTGACATAATTCAAGGAACTCTCTTCCCCCAGGACAGGATTACTCAGTAAGGACCCAAGATGTTCGTGGAAATGTGCTCCACCTAAGGCCCGCGAATGAGATGAAATGACAAGGCCCTCTCTACGCAGATGCCTTTAGTTTTATTAAACAAAGCTGTGTGCTTCACCAAACAAAGCCTTTCAGTAATATGTCAAAAGACAGGCTACAGGAAGGAGGTGGGACTCCACCTGGCTGACCAGGATCTCTCTTAACTCATCATCACTTTTTCACCGAGATTATTTCACTATTTTATGTGTAAAGTTTTGGTGTGCATATGTCTACCAAATATGTACTAGTGTCCACAGAGGCTAGAAGAAAGTATTGAATTCCCTAGAATCAGAGTGACCTTTATACATTGCCCTGTGAGCACTGAACTGAAATCAGGTTCTCTGAAAGAGAAGTGCTCTTAACCACTGAGTCTCCCGCCACCAACGTCAGTTTTTGAAACCTGAGTCTTCCCAGGTCTTTCTGGGTCTTGCTTCAAGCTCTCCTGAAGCTCAACATCATCCTGCCTACAGAGGCAGGGAGTTCCAGGATCCCAGGCATGTGAGACCATGCACAGCATAAGCCAGACATCCTCTAAAAGGAAACTAAGGCCCTGAGACCTTAAGACACTGAGGAAGGAGTCACCAATCCACAACCCAGATCACTAAAAGCCGAAGTCATTGTGACAGTGACATTTGCATGTGACCTCAGCACCCTGGGTTTTTGTCTTCTGGCTCAGAACACCGAGGATTTTAAGAAAGACATCTTCACTGAGAGGCTGAACTGTAATATCTGCCCCACGCATCCAGGAGCCAATATGACAGAGACTCTAGCATCATTCAGTCTGTTCATGGTCTTGCCTTTTGTCTTAAGGAAAGACTATGAGCAGAGAAACTTCAGTGCACTCTTCCAGCATGGTTGTGACTCCTTATATTGGTCCATGGTGAAAACAACTTCTAAAAAGGATAAACTGAGACTAACCACAGCCACAGAGGTATGAATAAGAGTCTTCATGTGGGTCCAGGATAAGTCAGTGAACTAATGGACATTTACTGTGCACTGTTAGCCTCCTCAAAAGGAGGGCAAATTTACTTTTCCTTTTTTCAAGGGTATAAAAAGGAAGAGGGAAGGAAGGAAGGAAGGAAGGAAGGAAGGAAGGAAGGAAGGAAGGAAGGAAGGAAGAGAGAATAACCTAACTGGCATCATGTAACAATACACCTTTTACTGAGAGCCATGTTTGTATCTTTAATTAGCTCCACCAATGGCAGTGGACAGCTTTCTCTGTTTAGTTAACTCACCCCAACTAAAGAATTGTTGTAGGAGATAAGCTTCATTTCAGTCTTTGATCCTTAAAGACCAAGATCTGCGATTTTGCTGGGCTGATGTCAGTCAATTTTTGGAAAGAAAAAAATCCTTAATGTCCCTTAAAACCCCTGAAAGCATGTTAAAAAAAAAAAAAAAAAAAGCTCCATGCCCCATGGACATTACCCAAGAAAGGATGGATTTACATTAAACTCTCCTCAGAAAAAAGAGGAAGAGGAAGAAGAGGGGAAGGAGAAGGAGGAGGAGAAGAAATTGAAGGTTAGCCTGTACTTTCTAGAGAAATCTTTGAATCTCCTTTTGTACCCAATAATCTTCATTTACTGAAGACATAAGTCTCTCTGTGGCTTCTTGTCTAAATCTCTCACTCTTGTACTATGCAAGCGGCCTTATTAAAGTGAAATGATATAGCAATATAAAAGAATTTACAATTATCTTTGCTCCAATCCCAGCCCATGAGTTATTTCGAGCTGTATAAAAGGGTATACACCCCTGGAGTTTTGGGGGGTTTTATTTTTGTTTTTATTTATTTATTTTATTGATTTGGCCTGTGGTTCTCATTTCCCTGCCCTTCACTTAATTTTTTGATGCTATTAAAAGGTAAAATCACCTGTGCATCTCCTGGAGTATGTACTTGGCATGACAAAATTCCATCATAATGAAATAAAAAAAATGTATCCTTAACTCTTTTGGTAGAGTTTGGGGTTTTGTTTGGTTGGTTTTTTGTTTTTAAGTAGATCATTGTTGGAAGTTGACTTGTTTTCTGTAAGAAGATTCTTTTGTATATAGAGGTACATTTCTATGGTGCATTTCACCTGGAGCTTTTTTCTCTGCTAACTAAATCTTGAAAACTCATTCACACCCACAGATGTTCTAGTCCCTCACATAGCTGTAATGGTTTGCTAAACATTTGCCCAGAGTTACAGATTTTCTGTTCCTCTGTGGCCCCTAGATTTCAGCCATATTCCTACATAAACATTTTCTCCTCCCTCTACAAAGTTCCATTTCTCCCAAGTCCTTCTCGAAGCTCAACTACTATATCAAATTTCCGATTTAGCATAGTGGGACTATCTTGTCCAATCTGCAATTCTCAATCTCATATACAATGATATTTTAATTGTGTGTCTTATTTGCAAGATATCTGATCATGTAGTTTTAACCAAGTTCCTATATTTACTTTGGAGCACCACTTCTTTCCTGGGGCTCATTTGGCCAGTTTCACATTCTGGTGTAATAATATATTATCCACAACTTAGGGAAGAAACTAGGAAAGCAGTCTGTTTAGAAGCATTGTTTAAGAAACCTAGTGGGTACGAAGCCTTTCTTCAGCCCAAGTTGAGATCATTTGAGTTTTAAAAAAAGAGATTAAACTACAAATTGTGTCCTAAGGGAATACTTCACAGTGGCATATTGAGTACCAATACCTTCTTTGTGTAAGGAAGAATGCATCATCAGATTGATCTTTTCCTCCGGATGGAAGATTCTGGAGCCTAATTCCAGCTTCTCAGGGACTGGGTCCCACTGAGTTCAGGCTTGTAGCCCTGCCCCCCGACCTCTTTTAGTCGCATGGATCTGACTGGCCTAGGCACAGTACCACCACCCAGGTCTAGCCCATCTGTGCCACATCTCCCCCTTGCCAGGCGCTCCGGAGGAGAATCACCACAGCCTAGACAGAAAACGTTCCTTTCAGAAAGTCTTGGCTAGGAATCTGATGTATATCTCTAAGTTTGTAAAAACAGAATCCCCATCTCTGAGACTTTGGCTCTTACAAAGGAACGTTTGTTGAGGTGGCCACAGGTTTGTTGACTTTGCATTTGTGTTGGGTTGCCTGAAAAATGGCTGCCTGGAGCTACCGGCCCAGAACTTCCTCTGTCTCCTACAGAATTGAGCTCTTCTGAGCTTTCCCTTAAACTACTTCCTTTGCCCAGTGCTTGCTCAGAGGGGAAGCTGCAGTGCTGGGCATGTAACCCAAAGGAAACAAGAGAGGACCGGGGGACATTTTGTGGTGGCCTCAGCTCCTGTCTGCCCAACAACACAGTCCCGTCACCCCTTGTTTCTCCTGGTATAGTTGGGGAACAAAGCACACTTACAGCTAGCCTGTTTGAAGCAATAGTTTCTGTTAATGGGAAAGTCTGGCTCAGATAGATTTTTTTAAATGAGATTTTTCTGTCTGTTTAGTGCTATCCACAACTTCAGCTGGAAAGACTGCCATCCGGGAGTGACGCCTGAGCTGGGAGCTGGAACTCTCCCAGGCATCTTCACTCACAGCCTGGAGGTTGGTGCTGATTGGCTGTTCAGACCTAAACCAGGGAACTTATATATGTCCATCCCATGTAGTCTGCACTTCCTCAAGGGAGGGCTAGCTCAGAGTACCAGTTCTGAAAGTCCCAGTGAACAAGGTGAAAACTACATCAGCTTTTCCAACAGAATTATACAAGTCATGAGTGTTGCTGCTGCTTGCAAGGAACGTCCTACCCAGAGCGGAGGGCAAAGAACCTCCCTGGAAACAGTGTCAAGAAATTTGCAATGAGTTTTCTTTCCAGTCATCACAGTACTGGTATTTTCCAACTAAACTCCTTATAAAACATCCCCCAGGACACACACAGACAGTCACATACTCACATGCGCGCGCGCACACACACACACACACACACACACACACACACACACTACACACCTAGCCTGAGCTCAATTTAGAATACTCACTTCACTTCTTAGTTTTCCTGAAATAACCCTGAGGTTTCTTTCCCGAAGCTAAGCAGCTTCTATTTACATTTTCGTTATCTAGTGCCCTTCCTACCACTCTATAGTATCTCCATCCACTGTGTGTTCTCACTAAGAGCAAATAAAAGACAACACAAAATTTACATTTGCTCTAAGCATGCTGTATAGAGCACGGAGGATAAATAGGCATGATTCATCTTCCAGCATCTCAGAATTTCCCCAACAGAGAATAAATCAACAAAAAGACTAAAATCAGACATGCATGTCCCCTCCATGTAGAAGAAACAATCTTTTGCCTGTTGGAGAAGTCCGACAAGTTACTGGGGCCATTGGGGCCTGTATCCCAGGTCTTCTGAGCCTTCCATGAGCTTTTCTTAGATTCTGTGCTCGGTGCAGTAACCCAGACCTATACTCCAGGGACAGGTATGAGCCCCATAGATTCAGGATCAGTCTGGAAAGCACAAGTGTGAAACAGAAGCCAAGTTTGCTTAGTTCTCTTTACAAAAGTGTCAGTTCCACTCAAGACCCAACTGCCCACCCTGCCAGCGTGTGAGAAGAGGTGCTTTGTCCTGGTCTCCCCATCACAGAGAGCCTTGATGTGCCTGACAGCTACTGCTTGCTAATTACGGGGCAAACTTCTCAGCACGAGGCTTGTTGCACCAACAGGTCTTGGAACAATTCAGCAATTGTTCCAGGAAGCTTGGGTACTCAGGGTTGAGGCCTTCCACGCCAATTAGCTCCACTGGTTGTCATGACTTTGAGTTGTTCTACTGAGGGCGAACCCTGCACACGGTGTTTGGCTCTGTCTGTGTTTCTGGCTCTTGAATAAATAATGAGAGGGGTCAGTGTCCAACACCACTCCTGCTCCAGGAATGCACCAGATCTCTCCCATTTGCAAGTGTTTGGATAGAATGGCTCTAAAGAAATGTAATGTTTTTAATGCGGCATGTGTGTCTGGGTTGTCGTTTTTTGAAACAACAGCGAAAGGTTGCAATTTACTTTGATTGTGAGAAACTAGTGTTCCTTGAGTGACAGAGAGGGAAGAAAGAAGAGAATGAAAATGGATATGCTTTCTCTGTGGATGAGGAGCCTTGTTTATTGTTTGTTTGTTTGGCTGTTTGGTTGATTGGTTGGTTGGCTGGTTTGGTTTTGGAGGCAGGCAAAACTCAAGGCAATACAACAATTAAAAATAAAAAGAAACAACAACAAAAAATACTAAGAACTGAGAAAACAAAAGAAGGACGGGAGGACCCAGAGTCTGCCAGAATACACTTCCTACTCCCCTGGGCACAGATCTAAGCCGTGTCCTTAAGTGTTCCCTTTCTTCTCCCTCCCCTTTGCATAGGGACACTTGAACTTGCCATAAATGGCTTTAACCATGTAGATGGAAGTTCTCCCTTCCCAGAAGGTTTGAGGGGAAAGGGCAGAGAAAGAACCTGGAAAAAAGAGGGCAAGGTGTTTGGTGAGGCAAAACAGCCTAACGACTACCCGAGTTCGATCCCTGGGACACATGGTAAAAAGAGAGGACTGACATCCAGAAGTTGTCCTCTAAGCTCCACCCAGACGACAGGATGCACACCCCACCCACAGACACGATAGCTTTATCTAGCTTTAAAGAGCCAGTGAGGGACTTGAGAGATGGCTCAATGGTTAAGAGCACTGGCCGTTCTTCCAAAGGACCCAGGTTCAACTCCTAGCACCCGCATGGCAGGTCACAATTGTCTGTCACTCCAAGATCTGACACCCTCACACATACATGCAGGCAAAACACCAATGCACATAAAATAAAAGTAAATAAATTATAGAAACAAAGAGTCAGTGAAATATGTGGAAATCACAAGAATATCTATAACTCTTTAAGACTCACACAGGAGAAGAAAATTATTTTCCCAGAGGAAAAAATCTGTATGGATAATTATTCCCAGACTGAAATGTACCCAACTGGGTAGAGAAAAGCAGTTTGTTGCCTTCCCTGTCTGATTTTCTTTAATTAAAATGGAGATAGAAGATTACAAAAAATTGATGTGTTTGGGGTGTGAGCAGCCAATAAGATGTGTTATTGTTTAACGTTTAGAATTCAGAGGACTTCCTGTGGTCTTTTCTACATCTGTGCTGACATAGGAGCCACTAGCAATGAACAGTTAATGCCAACCTGATGTGTGGCCAGCACAGAGAAAAAAAATGGATGTTTAATTATATTTCATTGTAAGACGCTGACCTCTGAAGAGCCATCTGTAGCTGATAGGTCTGTGTTAGACAGCTAGCCTTCACGATGTCAGCCTTCTCGCTTCCTTTAAAAGGCCAAATCATAAGGACTTTAGAGTTGATAAGTTATGGGCTCTGTGACAATTAATCAGCCCTGCTATTAGAGGAGATCCTCAACCATGGCCTCTCCATACCCCAAGGGGTGTGCTTTGTTCCCATAAAACATTCTGCATAGAGAAAGAAGGTTGGAGCTGGGAGTGCAACACTCTAGGTGGAGAGCCAAAGTCCCAGATTCCATTGCAGTTCTCATGAGCCGTCACGATGGCTCACACCTGTAGTACACTCCTGTAAGTTCAGCACTAAGGAGAGGCAGGAGGGTCAGAAGTTCAAGGCCATTTTAGGCTGCATAGCAAGAGACCAGCATGTGGCACATGAAACTCTATCTCAAAACCATTACATTGTAAAAACTAAAAATGATAGGGGAATCACTCTAGATCCACTAAAAAATTTATAGGTTCTTCTCATGTCTTCTGCTACTAAGGCTGAAAAATGTATTCAGTCAGGCGTTAGTGATAACAGGTACCGTGCCAGCTCCTCCTGCTGTTCTTGTAACAACCCAAAGAGGGGCTTAGCCAGAATGATTTAGTCTGAACGTCCAGCATTCCAGACCCCGTGGAAAAAGCCTTGAGGCAGAGTGATTTTCCTCTCTGTGCCTTTACAAAACATATTCCAGAAATGAAAGGACTTGGCTCTCCTTAGCGGCTGGCCCTGTCCTCAGCCTGCCGTGGCCATGACCTTCTAAGGGTGTCAGCTCCTGTTCCACCTCAACCTCACACCACCTGCAGGCATGACAAATGCCTGTTCACTGACCTACAGACCTGAATTTCTCCTTTCAACATTCATTGCCACCTTCGCTTTCATGCCAAGATTTAATGATTCAAAAGGTAAATAAATCAAACTGTCTTTTTACCACATACTAAAGACAAATCAATACACACAGTTTCCCAGGGCCTCTGAGAAGCCATGTTTCATTTTTAAAACTTACCTCAAAAACCATAACTGGTGAGGATAGGATGTGCTGTATCCTGTACTCTGGGGCTCAACAGGAAGAGGCTGAAAAGGGATCGGGGTTTCAAGGCCAAAGGCCCACAGCTGTTGGAAAACCTGAAGCAGTCCTTGAAGGAAAGGCTCTGTGTCGTAAGACTTTAAGTTGATGCTCATTAAAATCATGCTAAAGCCTCACTCACACTTGTGCCCTGGAGAGCTGCTATGTGCTTTAGAGGAAGGTTCTTCTCTCTGCAAAAGCTGCAGGAGAGCACTGAGGCCGTGGGCATGCACGCTCATCCTTAGGGAAGAGACAGAAGCCTGCATGCCGGAGGGCACTGGAAAATCCCAGCAGGGAGGATTGCCCCAAGTTCCAGGCTAGGCCTGGTCTGCAAAGTAAGTTCCAAGACAGCCTTGAGTGAAACCATTGGTAAGAAAAAAAAAATCCAAAATTAAAAAAAGGAGGAAGAAGGGAAAACAAAATATTTGAATAATATCCTCAAAATATGTCCTTGATCCTTGATAGTTTTCTTTGTGAGATTCTGAAGGACAACAAGGTCTTCCTACACAGCTATAATATTGCACAGTCAAGAACTTATTAAATGACCCAAGGGTGTCACCCGGGTATTCTAGAAATGACTCACTCTCACTGAAAGTCTACTTAGAAGCTTAATTCTGAACATAAATAATTCTAGACAGTCTGTAAACAAAGCCGGAAGCTACAGAAAGAAGAGCAGGAGTTTCTGTCTGCTCCTTGAGGCTACCAAACACCATTTTGTACCCAATACTGAAGGCATAAGGCCAGTAGGATTATTTTAAGATTTATTCATTTTATCTTATGTGCATTTTGCCTGCATGCATATGTGCACCATGTGGGTACTTGGTGTCTGCAGAGGTCAGAGGGTGAGTATTGAATCTACTGGAACTAGAGATTATGAACCATTCTGTGGATCCTGGGCATGGAACCGGGCCCTTTGCAAGGGCAACAGTGCTCTTAACTGTGGGGACTCTCCAGCCATGCAGCAGGGTCTACATTCTCTGTTTCATGAGGGGAAGAAGACAGGTCGAAAGTGACACACACACTCAACAACACCACAAGCACACTGGGGGATGCCAAAATTATAGCGCTCAAGAACTTCCCAATATTGTCTAAAAAATAAAACATTTGTATGAAATAACTATTTCATAATCATCAAATGACAATTTGTCAGAAACTCCGCATCTTAAAGGCAGAAGGAAACTTAGAGGGAAGAGACCAACCCTGTAGTATTTGAAAACAGAAATAAGAAGGCAGTATTTAATGATTTATTCAAAGGGGGCTGAACAGGATGCCTTGATTCCTTACCTCACTTCTGACAGCAGCTCTGTGAGGTCATTGCTCTCCTATACACCTGAGGGGACACATGGTAAAATCAGTAAACCAAGGTCACAGAGTTAAACAGATGTCTTTGTTGATCTTCGTGTTCAACATCATTCAAGATGAGTGATAGATGAGCCAGGGCTGAGTACTTGGAAATGGCATGGACACAGAGGAGGCGAATCTATATCCTAGTTTGTTTTCTGTTGCTGTGATAATTATGCCCAAAACAACTTGGGGATGGTCAGGTTATAGTCCGTCATTGAAAGATGTCAGGGCAGGAACTCAGAGCAGGAATCTGGGGGCAGGAGCTGCAGCAAGGACCATGTAGGAACATTGATTACTGGCTTGCTCTCATGATTTGCTCATCCTGCTTTCTTATACAACATAGTGCCACCTGCCCAGAGGTGGCACTGCCTCAGTGAGCTGGGCCTTCTCACATCAATCACCGATCAAGAGAATGCTTCACAGGCTTGCCAATACAGCAGTCTGATGGAGGAGTTTTCTCAACTGGGGTTACCTCTTCCCAAAGACCCTAGTTTGTATTAAGTTGGTGGTAAAAATCAACAGATATCTGTCACAGCCTGAGAAGCTTTCATGAGGAAAACTGGACTCTGAACTAAGATATTTGTGGGAGGAAAAAAACAAGCTTGACCAAAAAGCATGTGAAAATAAAGTCAGAACACCCACAAAGGCAAACTACTAAGAGTCCTCCATGTAGATCTGATTCTATGTTCAGCACCTAACATTGTGTTTAGATTGCAGGATATTCACTAATAACTGAAGAGGGACAAGCAGCACGAGGAGAGCCAGATGTGACCCAACAAATCCAGATAGAGAATTTGCCTTAAAAATAGGTAGGACGTTGAGGCTATTAAAACATGACAGATATATTCATGAAGGTTTCAATGCCTTGTTGGCCTATTCAGTAGGTGGCCTAAGCTAAGGCTGAAATATTCTCTGTCTTAATGAGGCTCTCATGAGCCATGTCCACCCCATCGAAGTGCCTAAAATGTGACTTTGATTCCTCTCTGCTTGTCCTAAGGAATCCTGAGTGAAGGCAGGCCTAGTGCCATTTCCACACCAGATGGCAGCAGAAAAAATTCATGGATCCATTACTCCTTCGGACATGTATGCCACACACCTTTGGCTCATAACATTGTAGGAGGTGGGAAAATCCTTCAAAAAGGTCTGGGGGGGTGGCACAACTAACCAGGAGCTTGCCTGGCACATTTGCCAATCATCACCATACCAAACCCATGGTTTAAAATCAACATCTCTGCACCATGCCATTTGGTTTGGGCAGGCAGGACTCAACCAAGTGCCACCAATGATCCTGCCAGGCATCTGGGGACCATTATGGTGAGTAAGGATAGAGTGGAGAAATGGACTAGAGAAAGAGGCAGAATGGTTGATGGACTGGGGGAAAGGCAGAACTGAGGAGGTAAGGGTGATGAGGTAAGGGTGATGAGGCTGATGTGAATGACCTGCTTGTCCAGTGAGTCAAGGTGATATCTGGGCCTGGGCTATTGTCAAGGGCCAAGTCTTTGCCTGAGGTCCTGAAGCAGCCAAGGGGACTGCGTTTATGTCTGTGAGTTAGGTCACCACTGAGGGCCGTGCAAAGGCCTGTGGTCTGGGTCAGGCCATGAGGGTGTCTGAGGGCCATGCTGTTACAGGAGTCATTCTGATTTTAGTGGCCAGCACTGTCACCTGGGGTCATGGTGTCATCTGGGACAGGGTTCCTATCGAGAGCCATGTCTAGGTTTTTGGTCTTACTACAGCCTGGGTCTGAGCTGATGTCTGTAGCTCCTATTACCATCAAAGGCCATGATGATGCCAGGGGTCTGGGCTACCACCTGGGGCCATGTTTGTGTCCCAGTGCCACACTGCCCCTGGAGCCATGCCAATCCAGCTGGCCTGCATTGCCAACCTGGAACCACTGTGACATCCAAGCCTAGCTTTCTGCCTAGGACCATGTCTGGGTCCATGGTCCTACCACTGCTGGGGTCTGTATTGATGTCTGTGGCCCATGCTGCCCCCGAGACACACAGATGCCTGAAATCTGGTCCAAAACCTGTAGCCTGCTTGGTGTCCAAGAGCCATGCTGATTGTAGTGGCCTGTGCTCTCACCCCGTTCGTGGTGTTGTCCGGGTTCTTGTCATGGTTATTGCCAAAGGCCAAGTCTGGGTTCGTGGTTCTATGGCAGCCAGTTGATACTCGTGGTTCCTGTTACCATCGAGGGCTGTACAGATGACTGGGGTCTAATCAGCCACCTGAGACCATCTCAGTGCCCAAGGGCCATGCCACTGCCAAAGCCATACTGATCTAGGTAGCCTGTACTGCAACCTGGGGCCATGTCTGGGTCCATGTTCCTGCTACAGGAGTCTGTGATGATGTCCATGGCTAGTGTTCGCACAAGGTGCCATAAGAATCACATGTGGAAATCTGATGGCTGTACTGAGCCAGCCCTGCCCTTCAGGGGAACCCCCACCCAGCTCCACACTCCAGAAAGATGGCCCCACACCTCACCACAGGCATGCGACTCAGCTGGGCAGCACGCTAGAACTGACGATATTGTCTGGATGAAGGTGAGACAAGCGAGGCTATGAGAGCAGCAGAACTAGCCCTGTCCTCCCCGTGTCTGCCATATGGTTGCATGGGTGAGGGAAAATGCCCTCTCCCCTCTTCCCCCTGCTGCCTGTGGCAGGCGAGAGAGCTAATTCCGGGGTCACAAGAGAGAGAGAACAGCTCACCAGCTGCAGCACATCAGAGAGCAGGTCCTGCACCCAACCTGGACGCCACTAGAGCTGGCTATGTTGTCCAGGCCAAAGGTGAGCCAGCCCTGAGATCATGAGAACCTGTTTCCACTCCTGCTCCTCCTATGCCCCCTACAGCAATTGAAAGAGATGGCTTTTCATTTTTCCTGGGCAAAACAGTAGAGCTGGCCCTGGTAGTGTGAGTGTAGGGGATCTGATAACAGGAGAACGTGACCAATTGCCTTGTTGTAGGCTCTATTGGGTGAGCTGACAGGGCAGTGCTGGAGAGCTTGCCCACCCTGGTGGTGGTGATGATGGGGGAGAGCTTACAGCTGCTCTCCAGGCCCAGAACCAGGGCTATGATTTGCCCAAACCCATCATCCACCATGTCTATTAGCTGTTGGAGGATGTGAAGGGGACAAATCTGCCAATCCAGGGTTGTGGGGTCTTCAACACACAGGACAGTGGTGGGATGTCCAGAAGAAACTCCAGAGAGAGCCTATTATCAATGGAATCGCAGAGGTGGGAGGCCTTGAACCAGACTCATGGCAGTCAGTGAACACTTGGAAGTAAAGATGAATGGGATGGGTGTTGGCAGAGGTGTCTGTCCTACCTGGTCCGGCAGCCATTCAATCCCAAAGAAACACACAGAAGCCTATGTTAAGTATAAACTGTTTGGCCTATTAGCTCAGGAGACTTATTAACTAACTCTCACATATTAAATTAACCCATAGTTCTTGTCTATGGCTTGGTACCTTTTATCAGTGAGGCATTCTTATCTTGCTTCCTCTGCACTTATGTGAAGACTGCAGATTGAACCTTTTCCCAGAATTTTCTATGATGATAGTGTTGAAGTCTCCACTATTACTGTGGGGTTTAATGTATGATTTAAGCTTTAGAAGTGTTTCTTTTACATATGAGGGTGCCCTTGTATTGGGGGCATAGATGTTCAGCATTGAGATTTCCTCTTGATGGATTTGTCCTGAAACTAATATGAAATGTCCTTCTTTGTCTCCTTTGATTTTAATTTGAAGTCTATTTTGCTAGATATTAGGATAGCTACACCAGCTTCTTTCTTAGGTCCATTTTATTGGAAAATTTTTCCCAACCCTTTACTCTGGGGTAATATCTGTCTTTGAGGTTGAGGTATGTTTCTTGTATGCAGAAGAAGGATGGATTCTGTTTTTGTGTCGAATCTATTAGCCTGTGTCTTTTTATAGGTGAGTTGAGTCCATTTATATTAAGGGATATTAGTGACCAGTGATTGTTATCTCCTGTTAAATTAGTTTTTGGTGGTGATGCTATTTTGTGTATTTTTCCCTTCTTTGGGATTTGCTGTTGTGAAATCATCAATTGTCTGTGTTTTTGTTGATGTAGCCAACTTCCTTGGGTTTGAGTTTTCCTTCTAGTACTTTGTGTAGGGCTGGGTTAATGGTATTGGTGAAATCTGGTTTGTCATGGAATGTCTTGTTTTGTCCTTCTATGGTGATTGGAAGTTTTGCTGGGTATAGCAGTCTGGGCTGGCATCCATGGTCTCTTAATGTCTGCATAATGCTTGACCAGGACCTTCTGGCTTTCATTGTCTCCATTGAGAAGTCAGGTGTAATTCTGATAGGCCTACCTTTATATGTTACTTGGCCTTTTTCCTTTGTAGCTCTTAATATTCTTTCTTTATTCTGTATGTTTAGTGTTTTGATTATTATGTGGCAAGGGCCTTTTTTTCAATCCAGTCTATTTGCTGTTCTATAAGCTTCTTGTATCTTCATAGGCATATCTTTCCTTAGGTTGGGAAAGTTTTCTTCTTCTATGATTTTATTAAATATATTTTCTGTGCTTTTGAGTTGAACTTCTTCTTCTATACCTATAAGTTTGGTCTTCTCATGGCATACCATACTTCCTGGATATTTTGTGTTAAGCTTTTGTTAGATTTAATGTTTTCTTTGACTGGCAAGTCTGTTTCCTCTATTGTATCTTCAGCACTTGAGATTCTCTCTTCCATCTCTTGTATTCCGCTCTTTATGCTTGTGTTTGTGGTTCCTGATGGTTTTCTCATGATTTCTGTTTCTATAATTCCCTTGGCTTGTGTTTTTTTTTATTTTCTATATTTCAGTTCTTGAGTTTTGAAAAGTTTCTTTCATATATTTGATTGCTTTTTCTTGGTTTTCTTTAAGGGATTTGTTGATGTATTCCAATTTTTTGTTTGTCTTTTTCTCCATTTCTTTGAGGAAATTTTTCATTTCCTCTTTAAGGGCCTCCTAAAGTTATTTTTTAGGTCATTTTCTTCTGCTTCATCTATTTGGTTGTTCAAGTCTTGCTATTGTAGGGTCACTAGATTTTACTGGTGTTGCGTTGCTCTTTGTGGTGTTGCTTGTGTTCTTACCTTTTCTACCCATCCTTTCCTCTGATTGGTGTAGTTGGGGCTGTCTGTGGCTCTGATGATCAATCTTCCAGGTGCCAGTGGATCCAAGGCTCAGATGGTTGCTCCTCATGGTGCAGTCAGTTCCACAGTTCCAGTCACCCTGTTGGTCACTCCATGTTCCTGGAGGTTGCTCAGTATTCCAGGGGTTTGCTCTGCTCCTGTGGAGTTTGCTGTCTCAGGCCTTCTCCGGCCTAAGTTGCTGGCTCAGACCTGTTTCTGTAAATGTCCCTGATCTGGATCCACTTCTGCAGAGGTCCCTGGCTTGGTGTTGGTCTTGTTGGAGGTCCCAGACTCAGGTTCGCCAGGATCTGCAGAGGTCCTAGCTCAGACCTGCTCCCTCATAGGTCCCAGACTCATACCTGGATCTACAGAGGTCTCTGGTTCCAGCCTACTCCCTCAGAAGTCCCAGACTCATACCTGGACCCGCAGAGGTCTCTGGCTCCAGCCCACTCTTTCAGCAATTTCTACCCTGTACCTGTGTGGAGTTAGCTATCTCAGGCCTGTTCCAACCTAGGTCACTGGCTCAATCCTGTTTCTCAAATGTTCCTGCTCCCACAAAGCTCACTGTCTCAGGCCTACTCTGGTCTAGGTCACTGGCTCCTCTCTTCCTTTTTTTTTTTAGGGACTTTATCCTTTTTCTTTTCTCCCAAGCCTACATATATTTTTAAACACACTTAAACCATTTAGAGGTTTTTTTTTTTTTTTTTGGTCTGAATCTATCTTTACTATATAGCTCTCTTTTTCTGAACACACAAGTCTTTAATTTGCTAAGCAATATGGCTAGGATTAAAGCCGTGGTCTTGATGGCTGGATCCACCCCATTCCATACCTTTCTGAGAGTCTAGCTTCATGGCAGAGGTACTGACAGGAGCCATATTTATTGCCACAACTCTATGGAATTTCAAGGTCCCTGCCACCACCAAGAAGCATGATGTCAGCTACTCATACACACCATTTAAGTGTTTGGTGGTAGGACCTCTTAAAAGAGCTGCACGGTTTTTGCAGCTAAAGCTGAGTCCGGCAGCCCCTCTTAGATGAGATGTGCTTGCCTCTAGCAAACAGAGCCCATACCAAGAAGCCATGCTTAACCCTGTTCTTTTGTGTCTAGAATTACTTCCCAAGCTCTCTCAGGTTTTATGTGGATTATTTTATGTTGGTGCCATTTGTTGATAGAGGTTTCTGTCCCACTTGGTCCCACAGCCATTCACTCCCAAAGAAACACACAGAGGCCTACATTAATTATACAGTGGTTGGCTTATTAGCTCAGGTGTCTTATTTACTAACTCTTACATCTTAAATTAACACATAATTCCTGTCTGTGTTAGCCACATAGCTTGGTACCTTTTATCAGTGAGGCATTCTCATCTTGCTTCCTCTGTATCCAGATGAAGACTACAGACTGAGCCTTTTCTCTTCCCAGAATTTTCCTATTCTGGTTGCCCTGCCTATACTTTCTGCCTGGCTACTGGCCAATCAGCATTTTGTTAAACCACTACAAGTGACAAATCTTTACAGGGTACAAGACCATTGTACCATAGTAGATGGGGAGTTAACTGTGTGAATAAAATGAATTGAAGTTTAGGTCCTTTACAGGAAAAGGTGGATGGTCACACACCCAGGAAGATTGATCCTTGGATGGTGTGCTCAAGAAGCTGGGGGATGGCCATGCTGCAGCAGAAAGAAATACATTGAAGTTTAGGTCCTTTAAAGAAAAAGGTGCATGGTTACACCCAGCAAGACTGATCCTTGGGGCGGTGCACCCAAGTAGCACACGTTATGCAGAAGCTCCAGTCAAATGCAATGAGCAAGACCCAGATCCAGTCCAGCTCAGCTGGCCTTCTTCTCACAACCTGTCAGGAGATAGTAAGTTTTCCAATTCTGACACCAACACCAAATAAGCTAGGTGTGGCTGAAAACAGGCAGCCCCTGTAAAACAGACAACAGGTATGTCTCTTGGCAATGGAAGCCCCTGGACTAGCCGTGTAGTACAACTAATCAAAAAGCTGTAACTTATTAAGTCTTGGATTCCCCTTTATTTCTCTTCTGATAAACTTACTCAGTTGTAAAATGTTTCAATAATTCAAGAAAAATCTGTGGCCTCATCGGTTGGGCCTAAGTAATATTTCCTTTAAGTCATCTTTGCTTCAGTTCTTTTCCCTTTTATAAAATTGTTGTTGTGTGCATGAATGCCCTGCCTACGGCCACCACAGCCAGTAAGTATGTGGAAGTTAGAGGACAACTTTGGGAGGTCAGCTCTCCTGCTTGACATGATTCAGGGATCTAGCTCAGTCACCTAGTATGCAGAGCAAGCACCCTTATCCACTGAGCCATCTTGTGGGCTCATAGTTTTTAAGAAATAAAAAACTTTAGTGATAAAATCACCCCACATCATTGGTGAACCTCCATCAAAGATGGACAGAAACTTGACCAAGACTTCATAATTTATACAGAACAAAACAAAACAAAATGCAGGAATGCTTCTCTGTGTGTAAACAGACAGATGTGGTGAACTCCAGCAAAAGGCTGTCCATGTGAACCATCCAGCAGCACTGGAGTTAATACTTCTTGGCAAAAGTCATACAATTTTAAGCCTTTTTTATAATCTTCATTTGCTAATTTCATGTAAGATCTTCTGATTCACAGTCTTTAGAATATTGCCTCTTTGCTTATTCAATTTTCTTGTCAGAGTTACACAAAGTCACACAAGAAGTTTGTTCCTTTCTGTCCTTTGACAAAGTGTATATGAAGCAGTGCTTGTCTGTTCTTTGAAGATCCTGTAAACCTGACTGCGTCTGGCTGATTTGGGGGCCTTTCTTTCTGGAGGGGTGAGGAGACTGGAAGAGCCTGCAGATTGTCCACTCCAGTCAGGCCTCTTGTTGATGGGGGTGTAGTCGGACCTTGGGGCACATCAGTTCGGGTAATTGATGTTTCTGTTTACAAAGGCATGGTCAGAGCTCACTGTAGAGCTTGTTCCAGGCTGTGCGCTGGGCCAGCCTGGTCCTATCTTGCATGTTCCCTCTGAACAGGGACTACTCAGCACAGCTTTATCACGCCCTCAGTCTGGGCGAGTTGTGTTATGTCTTTGTGTCTTAACTCATTAATTGCTAAGCTTATCTTTATGACTTCCTTCCTTCTGTTCGGTCTGCTGCTCTGCCTGGTTTTTTCTATTGTGCTGTGTTGAACAGCCCCTCAGGAAGTCCCAGTCTTTCGCACATAGACCATCAACCTATAAATGTTCATTTACAGGTCATTCAGAATGAACCCACAGGCTTGGGGCTGTTGATGCATTATTACTTCCACTGCTCTGAGTTTCTCGCTTTTTATTGAGGAGAATTTCAAACACACACAAGCAAACACTGCTTCACCTCGAATCCTTCTAGAAGGCTCCTAGCTCAACATTACCTGCTTTCTAATATGTGCTTTTAGATAATCCAGTTCCCTGGTTACTTTTTTTGTTTTGTTTATAGCAATCCTGTATGTCCTATTTTTTCTCTTTGAAGACAAATCGTAGACTTTAAATAATCTTGTGTCGTAGTAGTAGCTGCAAAAAAAAAAGGTGGTTGAATTCTTTCTACAAACATATGATCAGATTTGAAGCAGCCCACTTGCCAAAATATAGCCTTAGATCCATCTACAGTTAAAAATAAATTTTAAAATATTTTTAACACGCTCGTTTGAACTTAGAACAGAGTTCAAGGTGCAGGAAGGTCCAGTTTTGGGCAGCCAACTCTGCCCTTCCTTCCGCTGGCCTGGGAAGAGGCAATCCCAGCCATACTCCTTGGCCCAAGCAAAGTACCGCAGGAAAAAGTCACCGCTACAGGATTCCAGAGTTTTCGGACTTCACCACCACCAGCCCAACTGTTTCTAAGAATAGCTTGGTGGAAAAACAAATATCCTGGCACCAGACACTGGTCTTTCATTGTCTCCAGTTTTAAAATAGAGACAAGCTGGAGCGGAAGTGCCCCTGCAAACCCTGTCCGGGTCTCACTCCCGTGGACCCGCATGGGAATCTTGACCCAGGTCCCGGAGACACAGACCATGCAGCATGACGTCAGCACTAATCGTGACCAAAGCTTCATTCCTAGGACTCATGGACCTGGCGTCTGAGGGCCTCCCTCCCACAAGAGAGAATGGCTCAGTGGCTCATCCATAGGAAATTTAGCTGACTGATGGCTTAATCAGAGATTGTAGAGGAAAAAAATTACTTGTTTCAGTGTCGGGGCCGGTAAGATGGCTCAGTGGTAAAGGTCCTTGCTGCTGCCTGTTGACTGACAGCCTGAGGGAGGGTGGGAATCTTTTGTTTCATGGGAATAGTACTTCCTAATTTGTGGACGCCAATGGCTTCTTCACTAACGTAACATATACACAAGTTAAGAGTGTGGAACTTAATAATGTCATTGCCAAGCTCCACACAGCTTCACACCGTCAGTGTCGGCGACCTTCCAACCTAAGCGTTAGTGTAAGACCTCTGGTCACACTGAGAACAATCCGC
>PVIU01022497.1:0-29239 GCA_004026605.1 Ondatra zibethicus
TGATTCCCAATTTCCTGAGAAACCGCCACACTGATTTCCAAAGTGGTTGCACAAGTTTGCATTCCCACCAGCAATGGATGAGAGTTCCCCTTACTCCACATCCTCTCCAGCATAGGGAATCGTTGGTGTTTTTGATTTTGGCCATTCTGACAGGTGTAAGATGGTATCTCAAAGTTGTTTTGATTTGCATTTCCCTGATCGCTAAGGAAGTTGAGCATGACCTTAGGTATCTTTTGGCCATTCGAATTTCAAAAACATAAACCCAAAACTAAAAGTTTTGTGATGATCTACTCCATGTGCTGTATAATTTAGAAGAATTGAAGGTGAATCTTCCTAGCAAGAAATACATAGCAGATTATATAAAATATGGTATTAATGCTATAAAAACAGATGCTGAGCAGAGAGCTAGCAGAGCTAAAAAGAGAGATGATTGCATTGCAGCTTTGAGGAAGTGAGATTTGATCCGGCCCAGGGAATATTTCTGCAGGTATGGCTGGGTAAGAGAAACACAAAGAACAA
Source organism: Ondatra zibethicus (assembly GCA_004026605.1). NCBI lineage: Eukaryota > Metazoa > Chordata > Mammalia > Rodentia > Cricetidae > Ondatra > Ondatra zibethicus. The sequence goes on from PVIU01022497.1 coordinate 520, forward strand.
GATGAGCATGAATGTCAGGAAAGAAAGCCTCAGAAACAGGAAGTCCAGGGTACATTAAAGCGATGGAGAAATGGGAGGTGGCTGAACTCAGTGGGGAGGATAATGGAAGAGAGAGAGAGATCTGCCCAAACAAGTTAAGGCCTGCTCAGACAGGGTCTGGACAACTTAGCCAGAAGTTTGGGCTTTAGAGATGAAGTATAAAAGAAGTGTACTTTTATTCTATCTATCTATCTATCTATCTATCTATCTATCTATCTATCTATCTATCTATCTATCTATCTGACTCAGAAGTAACTTAGAGCTTTACACATGCCAGGAAGTATTCTACAACTGGACTACCTCTCCAGACTTCTTATTACAGTTTATTTTGAGTCAGGGTCTCACTATGTTGCTTGGGCTGGCCTGGAACTCATTCTATAGCCAGGAAACCCTTAGACTGTTCTTTCTGCCTCATCTTTCCAAGTAGCTAGGGTTACATGCATGCACTATCATGCCTAGCTAAGAAGAATACTTTAAAGGAGTGATTTTTATCTTTTTTGAATTAGAATAAAAATGTTTATTTGTAGAAATATCTGAAAGGTAGTGTCTACAAAGGATACAGACTTAAAATCGCTACTATTGATTTTGTATGTGAATTCTGAGATACTAATCCACATACATCAAATTAACCACTTTAGACCCTACAATTCAGTAAATTCATAAGTTTGTAAAATTGCCACCAATAATTCTAATACATTTTTATCACCACCCAAAGAAACAAACAATTATTTGTTCCCCAAACCAGTGTAATTTGTCTCTGAGATTTATTAGAGCTATCTTTCTGTACAAAGATATATATAATACATATGTATATTATATATGTATATAGAAAAGAGAGAGACAGACTGAGTGAGTGGGGAGCATTTAGTAATTGATTAGAAATATGGAGTGGAAAGAATAACTGAGTTAAAAAGAAGGAACAAAACATGTACAATTTATATGTGTGTTACATAATTTACATATAATATATGTCAATACATCTTCAGGCACTCACTCAGTGTCTACTTTGTGCCAGAAACCATTATAGCAGCTGAGATGAATCTAGCATCCAAGATGAATTATATCTGCCTATATGCATGCATGCATTTGTGTGCTCATGTGCGTGCATGCACACATGCATGTGTGCATCTGAGTGTGAGACCAGAATGTTCTGTCTGTCATTCTCTAGCTTATTCCCTCAAGACAGGATCTCTCACTGAACCTGGAGCTAGGTGGCAGCCATCAAGCCCCAGTGATCCTCCTATCTTTGTCCCCCATAGCTCTAGGGTTATAAACATTTGTGATGATACCTGTCTTTTTACATGGATTCTGAGGATTTGAATTCAAGTCCTCATGCTTGCATAGCAAACACTCTTACCCACCAAACTATCTCCCTAGCTCAGTTCTCATTCTTTTATTTGAAAAGCAGACAGAAAGAAAAGAACTCATAGGGTTTGCTGAGCCCTCCAGCAAATAATGGGGACAAGGTAAGACAATATTAAGGAACTGAATATACTAGCAAGATGTTAAGCTGCTGTAGCTTGAAAGATGTAGGTGAAAGGGACTTAATTAGACAGAGTTGAAAAGTTTGTTTATTACTGCTGGGGAAGTCTTGAATAGAAATGTATATTTTGGTGTCATTTATGTAAAAATAATAGTTGTCACCTTACAAATGGATGAGATTGTCAAGGGAGATACAAACTTGTGCTAGATCGCCAGCAGAGCTGATGAATGTAAGCTTAGCCCATACTTTGCCAACACCCATGGTCTGCCACAGCTGATTGGTCATGCAGTCTTAGAATCCTTGTCAATATGTGACTTTAGGCAATTATTACCAATAACCCCACTTACCATTTCTGGATTCTTTTCAAAGTCTAGGTGTGGTGATTTAGGAACAGCTGTGGACTTCCAAGGGCATAACACAACAAGGCAGAGAAAGTACTCAGGGAGGGAGAACAGAATTTCACAAAGACAGAAATACTAACATCTGGCTAATGACTAAGCTGAGGACATGGAGAGCCAATAAAATTTGAGTGGGGGAGGCTATTGATTGTTTTCTGAGAAAAGGTTTCACTGGAATGATCTTAAGTGAGATGATGGAGGTTTGTGTAGAGAAGAGGATGTGTTTCAGATGCTCTGTTATAGGCTATCCTGAGTTCTTCTGGGGAGTTCCTGTATTTCTAGGCCACAACCTAGTGTTACTCCCTTAGGCTGTAATCTGATGTTCTAAGGAGAATTTTTATCAGTGTCACCTTTGGTGGAGGAGAGAGGCTTGAAGTTATTGGTGTAGCTGATCCTACTGTGGTCCCTTTTACAGACCTTCTGTGTTCACTGTTTAGTATAACAACACTTGCTCTACCTCATTCTGTGACCACTGGAGCATGCGTAACCCGCTTGCCAGAGGTGCTAGAGAGTTAATTTCTAAGGGGTCAGCCTTCAAACCATGAAGGACAGGAGTTGGAGGACAAATAGCTCAGTGTCTCCATTTCTCAGGGAAACAACTGATGGCTTGGTTTACATCCTATCTCAACTTCTTTTCCTGTTACTCTAACAAAATATCCCGACAAACACAACTTAAGTGAGAAAGGGTTCGACTTACAGTTCCAGGAGCATGTGGTTTATAATGGCAAGGAAGATGTGGCAGGGAGAGCAAAGTGGAAGGAGGAAGAGGCTCTCTGGTTACATTGCATCCACACTCAGGAAAGCAGAGAGTGAGGAACGAATGTATGGCACTCAGTTCTCACTTTCCTTTTATATTGTCCAGGATACCAGTTAGGGAATGGTGCCACCCGCAGTAGACACATATTCTTACCTCCATGAATTATAATCATTATAATCCTCCACAGGCTGACAATTTAGCTGAAAACAGCCATGTCTGAAAGGCAAGGCTATGGTAACAAATTAAAATGCATTAAATTGAACTGGTGAGATGCTTTTAGCAGGTAAAGGAACTTACCACTAAGCCTGGCAACAACCTGAGTTCCATCCCTGGGACCCACATGATAGAAGGAGAGAACCAGCTCCTCCAAGCTGTATCTCTGACCTACACATGCGCATCAGGCTGTAGTTACATGCTCATCTACATACATACATACACACACACACACACACACACACACACACACACAAAGTGAAATAAAAAATCAAATGTACAAAACTGTGAGTAATAAGACAATTCTGTTTTCAAACGTACCATGAGGGAGAGGCTTCCAAATACTGGAGTCTTCTTAGTGTTCTTGCACAATCATTAGCAACCAGCCTTTTATCTGTGTTATCTAGAAACAGAAGAAAAAGGGCTCAGCACTTCTAAGAGACTGCTGACCTCTGGCCTTTGCAAAGTCCAAACTCCTTAATCCGGCATTTCCAGGTGTCTCCAATTGACCCCGACCAACATTCTTACCTTGATCTTTGACACCACTCTCTGCAAAGCTTTGGAATTATGCTGCTTGTGACAGGATGTGTTTTCCCACCATGCCACTCGGCTTTCACTGTCCACTTTGCTGTTGGTGCCTTTTATTTTTCTATGCTTTACTAGATCAAAGGGCTCACTCATGTTCTGCCTCCCCTGTAACTCTCTGAAATAACATTTTGCCTCCCTCCTTTTGCTGCTACTACCCTCTTGATGGTCGGGACTTTACGTGTTTAGGTCTTCTCTTCTGAACTAGAAAGAAGCCATTTAGACAAAAATTAGGCTTGTCTCTTTAGTCCCTGTACCTTTTAGTATAGCACAAAAATGGTTTCTGAATATGTGTGTGTATACATGTATAAATACATACATATATATATATATAATAAATAGACACATGGACATTGAACTCAAATATCACAAATGTAATGTCTTGCTCAGACATAATTTTAAAAAACTTTCATTTGGACTTACTTTCAAACTTGCAGAAGAGCTGTAAGAAGAAAAAAACGTAGCACCTCTAATTTCAACAGTTGGGAAGCTGAAGCAGGAGATTTGTAGGCTTGAGATTAGTCTGTGTTTCCTAGTGAGTTCCAGGCCAGCCTAGGATATTGAACCTCTTTTTCAAAAAGCAGGAAAAATAGTGGAGAAGGTCTCTGCATTGTTTCCTAGATTTTAGCTACATTCACTTACTGTAAATATTTTATCTAATTTTATTTCTGTGTCATCCATCCATCCATTTACCTACCTATTTCTCTACCAGTATTTTCCTGAATCATACAGAATAAGTTGCTTGCATTATGTCTTAATACTTAATACTCTTAAGTATTTTAGAATGTTTTCTTAAAAGTAGAGATTTTTAAAGCACAACAATAGTAGTTATCAACCCCCATCACCTTAATAGTGATCTAACACATTTATAAGGTTCTTACAACACTTTTGTCAGTTGATCTGTTAATACCCTTCATGACAGCATTCTCAATCCACATAGAATTGAGTGTCAGGCAATCACACTTTATTATCATGTCTTTTCAGTCCCCTGAAATCTGCGGTGCTTCGCTTCAACAGCTTTTCTTTGTCTCTTATAACATTGTTCTTTTCCACATTCACTTCCAAGCCCTCTCTTTTTAAAGAGATTAATACTTTAAAAAATCTCCTGGGTTTGGTAGGCTGTTTTACATGGACTATTTATTTACATATGGATGGATGTGGAGTTTCTGAGTAGTGTCATAATCATTTCCAGCCCAAGACTCTAAACTGTAACCCCCTTTTACTCTTGTTCTGAAGTCTTAGTCATTAATGACAGTGTTTTAATTTGTGGCACACGAGCCTCTGTTTTATTTTATTCACAATACCTTTCTCCTTAGTTAAGTGGAGCTAGAGTGGAAGAGGAAATCACAAATCTCTCTCTCCTCTAGCTTCTGCTGGCTTGCAGGCTGCAGGGGAAGAAAAGTCAATAGAGGAAGTGAGAGAGTAAACTGAGAAGTTGAAATCAAAGTGGTGGGCTGCCGAGTCTCGGCTGTGGTGTGGCTCTGAAGTCAAAGCATTTTTACAGACAGGATTCAACCATACTTAAATAAAATCCCCATGCTATAGGAAAGGAAGGCATTAGTAATTTCCGTTGACTATGAGTGGAAACAGAGACACTGACAATCTTAACAACTCTTATGTTTTGAATCTCAAATACAACGAAGAATAAAAGAAATAGAACTGATAAAGGAATGGCTCCTCTCAGGATATTTGAATCTTTTTATGACTGTTGTTGCCAAATTATTCTACAATGAAGCAAGTCATGTCATCATCAAGCCTTGGTATCAGGGTTTGGAGTGGACTCATTTTTCTCTGTGTCCTTCAGTGGGTTTACAATTCACTGGTAACAAATTCCAGCATAATTTAGATGTGTATTTATGACCACTGGGCTAGCAGCTGCAAATGTAATGATGAGCAGAGCCTAGTCTTTGTTCTCAGAGATCTTTCAGCATTTTGGCAGGGAGCAGGCATTTGACCAAAGAATTTAAATTCAAAGTGATAAGAATCAATTTCAAGTACAAAGGCAAAAAGAGAGAGTAAACAACTATGGGGGGGGTGCGGCACATTCATAGAGGAAGTGGCAGTGGTTGTTGAACTGAGTCTTGAAGTGGGTACAGGGCAGTCAGGCAACAGCTGCATGGATGCTTGTAAAACCAATGTACTTTCAATCTTCTGGATACTATGTACCAGAGATAAAAGTCAGAGCAATGAGGCTAGAAAGATAACAGAGCAGTGACACTATAGGAGGATGATTTTGCCAAGTAGAGAAGAATTTGAGACAGAATGGAGGATGGAATTAGACTTATGGAAAGATCAATGTTGATAAAGATAGGACTATAGATAAAGGATTGAGAGGACAGGGAGAGGAAGCAGCAGAGTGCCTGGAGACTTTTTTAGGACAAAGACCCGAGAAAGCTTACTAGTTGATTGTGGCAGCATGTAGAAAAAGGGTACAAGAATTTCACGCTTCTGATTTGCTAGTTGACTGTACAGTGGTGCTATTTACTGCAAGTGGGAGTCCCTAAGGAGGAGCTGGATTGGAGGAGGCATCATGAGTTCATTCCAATCTATGTTGGTCTTGAAGTATATGTGGGACATTTTACAAACTGACTTGAAACTCAAGAAAGAAATATAGGATGGAGACATATTTAGTGGTTAAAGGTGTCATCAATGAAACCCAGGGAGAATGAAACTTTAGAAAGGATTGTGACCAGGAAGGCAGAACATCAGTTTACTTGCTATTAGAACTTGATTCTTTTTTTTTTTAAATAATTTATTTAATTTTAAGCACATTGGTGTGACGGTGTTAGATTCCTGATCCAAACTGAGTTACAGACAGTTGTGAGCTGCCATGTGGGTGCTGGGAGTGTTTGAACCCAGATCCTCTGGAAAGGCAGCCAGTGCTCTTAACCGTTGAGCCATCTCTCCAGCCCCCTAGAACTTGATTCTTATACAGATCTTGCTAGCTGTATGGTATTAGCCAAACATCTTTCCAACCTTCTTCCCCCACCCCATGTTGACTCCAACTTGTAGACTTGTGAATTTGAAATGAAAAAAAAAATCCAACTGATGAAAACTCGAAGGCAAGCAAGAAAAGCACCCCGGGAAACAACAGCGAGAACCATTTGCTAAGTTCCCACTGTCTTTCTTGCCATGTTAGTTCTGAGTTGCTAGCTATGATTGGTATGAATGGAATAACAGGCTTGCACAATTCATCAGTGTTTTTTTGTGCTGTCACTACTCTGAAGTGTCTGTCAGTGTGAACAGTTAGAGACAGGACTGAAATAAAATGGAGGGTCTCAGGTTTTGAACCATACTTACATTAATCAGGTTCCTAGTGACCTGGTATTTGTTTTTCAACAGACCAGAGACTGGGCCATTGGTAAAAGTAGGTGAAGAGGAGGAAACAGAACTGTGTGTTGAAGAATTTATGAAACTATCAGGGCCTTGGTCTTTTGATCACTGCTTATCTTCTCTGCTAACCCTGCAACAGGGAAGTCTATAAGAAACTCTTCTATTGATGGTGTGATCTCAACTCCCAGGATTCATGTCTGTATCTCCCAATCATACCATCCTTGAGAAGTCTCTCACTACTCATTCCTTCACTGCAGAGGTCATACATTCAGAATGGAAGGAGATAGCAGAGTGTACCAGATAAGGCAATGACTGACTCCAGCTAGTTCTTAATGAGCAAGGGACCAGGGAAGATTCTAGTCTAAAGACAAGTATGAGCATGATAACAAGTCAGGTTTTACTTCTATTTTCTCTCAAATTAGCTAATAAGTCATGCAAACTATATAAATAAGGGTACAGAGATCTAGACAGACAGAGGTCCCATCACTTCTCCCACTTTTCTCGGCTGTATTGCAGTCTGCAAGCTAGAGGATGCCTCCTAAGACAAATGAGCCTAGAGTAGTGGATCCACTTTAAATTCCACACCCAATCAAATAAGGCAGTGATGTGGTACCAAACATCTTGTCACTCAGGGTTAAAGTGCAAATTTGATCCCTTAAATTCTTCTTGCTAAGATCTCCTGAGTAAATTGGGAGCATGGGGACCATGGGAGAGGGTTTAAGAGGAGGGGAGATGAAGGAAGGGGAGCAGAGAAAAATGTACAGCTCAATAAAATCAATAAAAAAAAAAAGAAAGAAAAAAACTCTCCTTGCTAGGGGCACTGTGGGACAATTGCCTGTTATCTGTACCTACACTGTGTGTTGTGAGAATTTTCTATTTATGGGGCCAGTGAGATGGCTCAGTGGCTAAAAAGACTTATTGAACAAGCCTGGTGACCTGAATTTGATCCCCAGAATCCACTGTGGAAGGAGAAAATACACTGCTGAAAGTTACCTTCTGCCTTCACATGTGACCCACCTCCTCACACCACATACACACATCCACAATAATAATAAATACAATAAAATAGCAGAATTTCCCATTCGTGTTTTGTACAAAGCTTGGCCCTCACCTACAACACAGTTAATGCTACATTTCCTTTCTTCCCTGCATGCATTACTGTCCTTCTCCACTCCCTCTCTTTCTCTGTCCCTCCCTTTCTCTTGTCCCTACCCTTCCCTTCCCTTCCTTTACTTTTGCTTCTTCCTTCCTCCCTTGCATTTTTAAATAGACTGTTTATGTAAAAATGAAGCCAAAAGTAAGATGCCCTATTCTATGCCCTATTATTTCCCTCTCCTCAGCATACAATTCCTCCATTAATATTCTCTTATGTTAGCATGGCATATTTGTTAGTGTTAATGAGCCAATTTGAAAATATTATCATTTCCCAAACCCGTGGTTTATTCAGAGTTCCTTAGTTTTTCCAATGTTACTTTTCTGTTTAAGGATCCCCTTCAAGGTACCATGGTTACATTTGGTTGTCATATCTCTTTAGGCTTAGCTGTGACAGTTTCTTACATTTTTCTCGGTTTTGTTAAACTGGTCATTGAAAGTGTGCCTGTCTGGTATTTCATAGGATACCCTTCTATTGGAATTTGTCTGATGTTTTTCATATGATTGAACTGAAGTTATGATTTGGAGAGGAAAACCAAATGTCAAATAATCAAACCATATCAAGAGTACGTGTATCATTTCCAGCTTCTCATTTCTTCCATTGCTCTCTGTTCATTCCTTGCACTTTTCTAAGCCAGCCAGCATTCTAGAAAAAGCACAGTGTCTTAACACAAATAGACATTAGGTCCACTCTGTTTTGTTACTGAGTGAACTAAGATGCCTTTCAACTCTAGGAAAGGATGGTGACAGCCGTTTACTAACCCTTTGTAGCTCCTGTTAGCACAGTATGAGGATTGGCTATGGAAAATAGGAAGGGACCGTGAGTGAGAACTGAAGTAGCAGGAGTTTTATTTTATTCCTGTCCAACCTGAAATCATATCAAAGCTAAGCATCTCAGGAAAGTACACGCTTAGCCCCCAGCTTCCCATTTCCAAAGCCCAGCTCATGGCCAACTTTTGGCTAATTGACATCTGAGCAGTAATTATTTTTAGATCACTCACTATATGTTCTGCTACTCAGTGTTATGTGATCATGTAATGAAATCCATGCCCTAGTGCATTAACTAATCTTTTGAAAAAAAAAAAAAAAAACCAGACCTTTCAATAGCATTGCCCTGGCTTTCTCCTTCACAAAGAGCTGACAACAAGCTCCTAGTCTTGAGTGCTAAATGTTGAACCATTAAGAATGCTGGTGAAAGCTATGAAGTCATCAAATATTGACCTGACAGAACATTTAGCACCATCTGATTTTTCCATCTTGACATAAACATGAAACGGACCTTACATGCCAATGAATCACTTTCCCTATTTAAGTTCACAGGGTTCTTCTAAAATAGCTCCCTTGGTACAAAATAGAAATTCAGCTCAGAGATTAAAATGGTGAATAGTAGGTTCAAGTCTTATACTTTTATTATAAGAAAAAACAGGGCTTATTAAAATTAGAATCTTTTTGATGTGGGTTGGGATAACAAGATAAAAGTGTCTTTCTTAGTCATAGAGCTCTTAGGAAGTTAGAAATCCAACTAACTTATGCTACATTTTCTTCATTCTCTATGTCCAACTTACTTAAAATATAGATCCCAGCCCTGTTCGGATATGTTGGTTTATTTAGTGGAGCAGATGATGTCAGGGTGTTTCTTCAGCCCTTACCATTTCAAACAACTCAGCCTATCTCCAATATTCAGGGTCTGTATTTTTTTTTTGCCAGACTTTGATTTTGCATATCAGAAAGATCAAGGAATTAATGTCATCCAAGTATGGCTTCAGCAAGTAACTGAAAACTGGTATTCAAACACACCCCTCCCTCCCTCTCCTATTCAGCAGCATAGTTCTGGCATGTGTACTCTATCTTTCCTCAAGTTCCCAGTGGGATTGAACTCCAGTTGCCCACAGTAGTAATTGACTAGCACGTGCAAATTTTTTGTCTGCCTTCTCTTCCCTCTCATTTCCTTAGTGTTTTCTGGGATCCTCTCTCAGACTTTCTGTAATCAAATACTTGTTTGCTTAGACAACTGCTCTGGGGTGAACTCAGTGCACTGTACTTTAAACAAACATCCTAGGACGATTCAATGCAATTGGCATAATATTATGACATTTTTTAGAACATTTGCTCTGAAACTATTTTTTTCATATTCTTTTATTTTTTTTTCATTCAAAAAAGTTTACATTTCCTTCCCTTCTCCCAGTCCCCTCCCACTCCCCCCACCCTTCCTCCCTCCCCCTGCTTCCTTAAAAGAGGGCATGGTACCTTGTCCTGTGGGAAGTCCAAGGCCCTCCCCCCTCCATCCTGGCCTAGGAAGGTGTGCATCCGAATAGACTGGGTTCCCAAAAAGATAATACATGCAGAAGAGATAGATCCTAGTACTGCTCTGAAATTTTTATGATTATTAAATTTAAGGCTATTTGTAATTTTATTTATTGGACCAACATTCTCCAGGATCACAGTATTTCCCTCAAGTCTTCTGGCTAATTCTTCCAGGGTTCAAGCTGAGGTAGGGTAGAAAGCCAGATTGGTTTTCCAAGTTAGGTCTCTCTGGGAAATCAGAGTGTATCAAGGGAACTAGGAGACAAAGGGAAGGAAATAACCCTAACCTTGAATGATCTGGTTCTAAGTGAGTTTTCTGTGTGGGGAGAGAAAAGTATAGGAATGAAATAGGACTGCTTTGTGTTCGAGGAGTGGAGTGGCTGGAAGAGTTGAGCTGAAATAAAGTTGGAGAGGATTTTGTATAATAATATTTGGTATAATGAAAACTGTCCAGGGTCAATCTCTTGAATGGAAGAGGCTCACTCTGTCAGCACCTGATGTTTTTTTGTGGGCTAGGGGTAACCCAGTATATACCACCCTTAAAACAGACTAAATGAAATTGTGGCTCACACACATAGTTGTGCTTGTGCTTCAGATTGAAGGTGTTGGGTATTAAGAGACCATTATGTGAAAATCATAGGGGAAAGAGAACAATGTTGGACAACCTTATACCTCTTGGGGGGGTTGTTGATTCTACTTTTATTTTATACCAATTGCCTTTTTAGATTCACTCTATAATGATCTTGAAATGACCTGAAACACACCCTCAAAATATCCATGAGGCAGCAGAAATTTATCTACTAAACTGTCATTTGTCTTGAATCTAATCTGAAGTATCATATTGATTTGGAGCTGATTTTTATTTTTTAAATATGTTTTAATTTTTGAGATTATAACATAATTACATTATTTCTTCTTTCCCTTTCCTCTCTCCAAACCCTCTATCACCTCTCCTTGCTCTATATTCAAATTCATGGTTTCATAGTCTTTAATTGTTGTTTTACAGACACATATATCCTAAATGTATAAATACAAACTGCTCAGAGTGTATATTACAGGGCTGACCATTTGATATTCAGTTGGTGTGCTCTTCCCTTAGGAAGGCTGTTTCTATTTTTCTCAACATTCTTTAGTTGCCTGTAGTTCTTTGTGTAGGGTTGAGGCCTCTTGGGCATCCCCATGTCCATGTTAACACATTTATTGGTGTTAACCTTGTTTAGGTCATTTTAGGCAGCCATGTTGTTGAAACTTTATGAGTTTATCTTCTGACATTTCTAGGAGACACAATCTCATAGCAAATTTCCTGTTTCCCTTGTTCTTACCACTCTTTCTATCCCTCTTTCTGCAAAGATCCTTGAGCCTTGGGTATAGGAGTTGTATTATATTTGCATCTGTTAGGACAAGGCTCCACAAGTCTGCATTTTGATTGGTTGTAGTTTTACGTAGTGGTATTCATCTGTTGCAAAGAAAAGTTTTCTTGTTGGGAGTGAAAACTACAGTTTTCTGCAGATATAAGAATGAGTATTTAGAATGTAGTTAGGGATTTTGCTGGTTCAGTAAAGTGTCGGTGGCTGTAGTTTCTCTTCCAGGGTCCATGACTTTACTAGCCCAGACAATCGGCTAAGTTTCCAGTTCCAGGCATGATTTTTCCACTTGTTTAAAGAGAAAGGCCAATTAGAGAGCTGTTGGTTACCACCAAAGCATGCATGCCACTACTGCACCCTTAGAGCTGTTGTGCTGTGCTGGTCATTAATGTAGTTCATAACTGTCATAACTAGGAAGTACTATCAGTTACTTCTCTCCCTTGGAAGCTTACAAGGCACCTTTAGGTACCATGACAGCTAGTCCTCCATGATGAGGCTTTTATGTCAGATCCAGCTCAAGTCCTCTGGGCTCTATGTTTGAAGTACATGATGTCTTCAGTAACAGGGACTTATGTAACTTAAGGACTTCAGTAACCTTATGCCTCTGGGAGGCAAGCAAGGACAATAAATGATCTTATTGAATGAAGTAACCCAGGCCCAGAAAGAAATGTTTCCTCTCATCTGAGGTTCCTAGCTCCAAACCTTAAGATGTGAGTATAGCCTGGATTAACTGCAGAAACCAGGAAGGAAAAAAAGGGGCTATTTTTCAGTGGGGGATGGGTGGGTGGGGTGATAGAGAGGGAACTAGCAGTGTACAAGTGAAGGGGGAAATGGACAAGCTAGGGGTCTCTTATTAGGGAAGGGGATGGAGATTAATAGAGAAGAAGGGTAAAACAACAGTAAGGATATCTGAAAAATCCATAAGAAATCAAGCTATTAACTAACTACCTAAAATACCTAAATACATGTGCATCTGCATGTACTTATATAGTTTCAATGAAAATTTCTTGCCTGCGTTGACAATACTCTTCCATAAGAGCCATAGATTATCTAACAAAAACAGAGCACTAGGCATGAGAGGCCCTCTTTTGAATTGTAGGTCTGAAGTGTCCAAGAGACTCCAAAAACATTTTTTTAAAAAAATCTTAGTATGTTTGTATGTGTAGTGTGTGTGTGTGTGAAGTTGATGTCAAGTATGTTCCTAGACACTCTGTTGGTTGAGAGGGTCTCTCCTTGAACTCTGAGTTTGCTAATTTTGGTTAGTCTAGTTAGCCAGCTTGCTCTGGATCGCCCTGACTCTGCTTCCTGAGTATCAAGATTACAGGTGTCTATTATGCCTGCCTGGCTTTTCCAACTTTTCTGTGGCTTTTGTGTATTCAAACTGCCATCTTAATACTTGTGCAACAAGAGATTATCCACTGAACCATCTTCCCAACCCAAGATGCTGCCATTTTTTGTCTTTCCCTGACCTTTCTACTCTGGGACTTTTACTTAATAGACTATCAGTTAATTTTGACCATTGGAGCCAGATGGACAGGACTTGGGACACTGGGTTATAGGTTGATAGTTATGTGCTTTAGGACTAACCTATGGACCATTCATAGTACTTAGCTGAGCCATACTGAACCCTATTATCTTGCTTCAAGATTTTCGAGTACTTTGCAGTTTAGCATGCATGATGAAGAAAAAAGCTTTAACAAGTCACATTCACAAATGTAAGATCCACCAAAGGATCTCTGTCTATTTTTCCATTGTTTTTACCAAGCCCTTTTAAGAGTGCCTGGCACAATAGGCATTCAATCACACTTTGTTGAATAGAAAATTATATGATGCTGACAAGGAAGAAAAGAAATATGGCATGTTGCATAGAGAGCTTTTCAATTAGTTCAGATATGTATGTATTATAAATGGAAAGGGGACTAGACATAACTGTTTAATGAGGAGTCTCAACTCGGTGGGAGAGAAACACAAAAGATTTTCAGTTAGCTTCAATTCTTGCTCCCAACTGTTCTCTGTCTTATTGCCATTCCTGTTTCCTTAATACCATTTTTTGAGCATATTCCATAACGTTCTGGTCATTTTTGATTATTAGGAGTCCACTTCAGTTAAGAAGTTTTCAATCTAACTTTGATCTCACTCTCATTTCCTCTTCATGTCCAAGCCCAAGGCTTAGTTGAGTTGGGATGACCTCGTCTAGTTCTGTTTATCCAGTGCCTTTTCAGGCCATAGTTCATCAGGATCACCAACAGATGCATCCATTTTTCATTGGTATTTCCCAAAACTTTGAAAAGTGTCTGGTACAGTAGTCATTCAACCAAACTTTGTTGTGTAGGGATGAGGGAAGATAAGGGACAAGGGTCTCTGTATTTAATGGACAGCTGTCACTTTCTCATTGAGTTGTTGTGGCTTCTTTGGTATATACTGCCAGTCCTCTGTGCCTTCTGGTGGCAGCCCCTCCAAATGTTAGCTTTCTTGTGAGGCATGTGATAAGCTCCTTAGGGCATGTGATAGCTTCCTTTCATTGTTCTGCAAGATCAAAACTGTCTTCAGGTTAATATTAATATGTTATTTACATTTTCCAGTATGCTGGTATTTTCAGTGTTGGTGCAAAAGTAGTGATGGGTCCAACTGCTAGTGCCTCAGAAGTGGCCCCAAGCAGTGCTACTTGTCCTGGTAGTCTCCTTACAACAAACCAAACTGAAGTAGACTTCATTTCCGATGAAGAATGCCCTGACTGAGACAGCAAAAATGACTAAAAATGTACTAAATATTGACCTTTGACAATATGCCTTTTGACTATTTCATGTGGAAATGATATGAATTTATTACTGTCTCTGTATATTGGAATATAGTTGTTGCTCCCAAAAGATCTCTTTGGTTGTTTGAGTTGCAAGCTGAACCTGCTGTTAATTTTCATGAAACATCACTTTCACTGGAAAACCATCCTCGACTAATCAACTCTGGTTATTTAGACTGGGCAGCTACTTTCTCGCAAATGGGTGGAATAGGGCTTGCCATTCAAGGAAAACAATGGACAGCATTTGTTGTCAGTGATAAAATTTGAGCTTTCAAGAAAAAAAATTAAAAATTCGAAAGACTCATCTCTACCACTGTGTATTTAAAAGCCTTCCAGGACTGACAAACTTTCCCAGGTTGCTGAGTAGTAAGATTAACAGTGGCATTAACAAATGCCACATTTTGAAATTGCATATTGAAATCTGTCAACACGTGGAACATTTGCATAGGATCCATTTTTAAAATTACTTATGTTACAGAATCATGTGAAAGGTCTGACTTTTAAAATCACAGGGTGTGGAAGTATACCACTAAGGTTGCTAAATAACCCTCTGTGTATGCATGGTGTGTGTGTGTGTGTGTGTGTGTGTGTGTGTGTGTGTGTGTGTAACATGAGGGGCCTGCTAGTTGGGGTTTATGTCCCGTCTGGTCCCCCCAGCCATTTAGTCCCAGAGAAAATCACACAGAGGTCTCCAGAAGATTATAAACTGATTGGCCCATTAGCTCAGGCTAAGTATTAGTTCTTGTAACTTATATAGCCCATTATTCTTATCTATGTCAGCCACATGGCTCAGTACCTTTCTCAGCAGGGCAGGTCACATCCTGCTTCTTTGGTGGTCTGGGCAGAACACTCAAGAGAGCTTCCTGCTTCCCAGAATTCTATTCTCCTTGCTCCGCCTTTACTTCCTGTCTGGTTGTCCCACCTATCATCCTGGCTAATGGCCAATCAGCATTTATTTAAATCATGATTGACAGAATACAGACAATTCTCCCGCACTGTGTGTATGTATGTATGTATGTATGTATGCGTGTGACCATACATTCATGTGTGCAGGCCAGTGGAAGATATGGGGATGTCTCCCTCTGTTTCTGTCACTTTCCCCCTCTTTCTCTGAGGCAGAATCTCTCACTGAACCTGAAACCTGCCACTTCAGCTATTCTGGCTGGCCAGTGAGGCCCTGAGATCATCTGTCTGTGTCTGCCCTTCATTGGTGTGGTTACGGACACCCACCATGCCTGCCTTCTAAATGGTTGCTGGGGATCTGAACCGAGGCACTTCACTTTACCCACTGAATTATTTATCCAGACCATACTTCTTTTTGCAATTACATACCTGCAAGAGGTCAAATCTTCAATAAAACCAATATTGCAAGGGATTGACTACAGAAGCAGGTGTAAGACTCTCACTATCTTCTAAGATTTATAAAAACTAAAACAAGGCCACTCACTGATTTTTGTTTGTTTCAGAAAACAATTACTTTTCGTAAAAATGTTACTTGCATAACATGTATGGTTTCATTGTTATTTTAAATGAATTAATCATTACATAATCATCAGATTTAATTTCAAAAACAGTAAATATCAACAATTATAACCCACATAAGCAGAAGGTATTTGCTATCATCCATATACATGTAAGGATACAAAATTATGCTGAGACAGTAGTGTTTTATAATTACCAACTCAGAGATTTGCTGTTTTGTTGCGGTTTAGACCAGTAAAACCTGAATCATCTGGGATCTTATTAGAAACATAGAAGCTCCTCTAGTCCCACTATTTCAGACATGCACTTTAATAAGGTCCTCAGGCAATTCAGAGGAAGACTAAAGGTTGGAGAACACTGTATCCCCCTGTCCACCCTATAGTTCCTGATGGGGGAGATCAGACTTGGATTGCCTTTTCTTCCCTCTCCCTCTCTTACCACTATTCTATGTGTGCTTCAAGACTCTGCCTTGTTATGGTGGTCACAGTTGTTCAAGCCTAAGGACCTTCTTCCTTAATGCCTCTTTGGCCTGAGGAAACCTTCACTCTTACCAAACTGGCAAGCAGGTCTGGCCACTGCCATCTCCCTTTACTGTCAAGTGAAGTTGGGCTGTTTCAACATCTATATTGCCCTCCCCTGTTACATATCTCTAGGCGAAAGCAGACGTTATCTTTTATGGTCACAGAATACTCCAAATCTCCCAGAGCTCACTAATCATTCTCTGATATTTTCACGAAGGGGCATGCGAGGGTTCTGTCCCTTTTGAGAAGCTGGCTGGGGAGGGGGGACCTGCATCTTTTTTTCTTGTTTTCTTTCTTTTCTCCTCATCCCACTTTGTTTTTTTCTTATTTTGCAACAGCCTTATTGAGATGCAGTTACCACCCCAGGAGATTTCCACTTCAAGTATGCAGTTCAGTAGCTTTTAATGCAGTCATGAATTCCTGCGACTCTCTCCAGAGCCATTTCTGCCACATATTCATCTGTCTCAAAAGAAACCATGACAAGGTGTAGAGGAACACTCCAGTAACCCCAGCACCTGGGAAGACTGAGGCAGGAGAATTGTGAGTTTGAGGCCACCTTGGATTACATATCGAGACTCTGTTTCAAACTCTCACAAAACAAACCACAAAACATAACACATCAACAACACTAACAATAAGAGAGGGCCCTGTGCTGTTTAGCCATCATCCACCTTCTCTTTCACCCAATCCTGGGTCTCCTAGCTTCAGCTGTCTAGTTGGCACAGTTCATAGTATCTGTGGGAGTCTCTGTTAAGGGACTGCCTAGGTCAGATTGGCCTGCGAGTGTGTCTGTGACTCATTTTCTTGATTGCTAATTGATGTAGGAGGGTTCAGCTTTACAGTAGGCAGTGATCCTAGGTTATAGAAGACTTCTGGGTGATCAGTTAGTAGCATTCCCTCACGGTTCCTGGCTCTGCTCCAGGTTGAGTCCCTGCCCTTACTTTCCTTAGTGATTGATTGTGACTTGGAAGCATAATTCAAATAAATCCCCTTCTCTCTAAATTGATTTTGGTCATGGTAGTTATTACTGCAACAGAAAGCAAACTAGGACTTGTAGATACTGAACCAGCCTACCCTAACATAGTATAGTGCTTTCAAAGTTCATCCATGTTGTAGTATGTACCATCATGTCATTTTTGTGGCTGGATCTTATTCCACCATGAGGTAGAATGTATTTTATTCATTCATTTGTCTGTTGGTGGACATTTGAGTTCTTTCTATGTTTGTTGTGGTGCTGGGGACAGAATCCAAGGCTGTACTCATCCCAGTGAAGTGTTCTATGATGGAACTACACCCTCAGCCCTTGGCTTCTACGTTTTTGCTGTTATGAATACAAAGCTGCTGTGAATATTCACATGCATGTTTTTATATGACCATATGGTCCCAGTTTTCTTGGGTATATACCCAGGGGTGGAACTGTTGCGTCCTATAGTAACTCTTTGACCTTATGAGGAACTGTCAGACTGTTTTCTAAAATAGCTGCTCCGTTTGAGATTCTACCTGCAGTGTATAAGGGCTCTGAGTTCCCCACCATCCCCATCATTTGTGGCTGTTTGTTTTTTTCTGATTATAGCAATACTTTGCAGAGTGATAGCTTACGGTGGTTTTGCAGTCTACACTTATGAAAGACCTTGTTCAGGGGTGCAGAAAGGGAGACACTCTTAATTCTTTTTCAGGAGGCAGAGGTGGAGGTTCCTGCTTAAGGCACTATGCCATGCATGAGAATGGATTACTGTACAATTCTTACACCTCCTTCTCCAGAATTCAATTTAGAGGCTGGCGGGAATCATGCCTCCTCAGCTCCCAGGTATGATGAATGACAGGAGTGGAACCTGTTTATGGGATGTCTGATCTCAGTTGTTCATGTCTCTCTCTTTAATGTATGTGTGTGTGTGTGTGTGTGTGTATACACACTTGTGCTTGCATGCTGGTATGTGTAGAGGCCAGAGGTTAGTGTCAGGTGACTCCCTAAAAGCTCTCACCAAGTTTTTTGAGACAGGACCTCTCACTGAAGCTGGAAATCATCAATTTTTATCTAAGCTGCTTGGCCCACAGTCCCCAAGGATCCTCTTATTTCTTTCTTTCCAGTCCTAGGATTATATGCAGTGTACACACCAAGCCTTCTCCCCAGCCCCCTCATGGCTCACTTTAGAGTGCAGAGCTACGTGTGGCTTCTCTGATCTCAGTTTTAGGCACAAAGTCTCATTCTACAGTTTCTAATTTATTAAAGAACAAAGAGAAACCTGTAAAAATGTGATCAGAACAACTTTAACCCCCTAAATAATCAAGGCTTGGTGAAAAAGGCGAAGTTTTTCCATTTATTTTTTGCTGCCTCACAACAAGGATGGGATTAGCTTGACCATTTGGTCCTAATAGTAGACTCCCAGTGGCAGCAGAAGCAGTACAGAAAGGTCAGAATGCATTTGGTTAAGAGGACTTGAAGCCAGAGATAAGTGGGGTGATCATAAGAGAGCCACAAACTGCTACAAATGGATTTATGTCGTTTGACACCGAAAAATGATAATCAGAGAGAATTTAGACAAAGACTGGAAAATGTCCTAATTTCCCCAAAGCTCTAACCTCAAGCTGGAAATATAATTCTCTCAAAATTCTAGAATGAATTATTAAATGGAGGGAGCTTATATAGGCCTTTGGAAAGGGAAGAGGATTTGAAGGCTCAGTGTGGAGTCACTAGGTTATTGCTACCCAAACAGAGTTGCCATCCTGGCACACTAGAGGCCTTTTCTGGCACCAAGACTCTACAACTTGGTTTTAGTCAGGCTTATCACAATTTTCTTCCTGGGGGCCCTAAAATGGGACTTTACACACTTCTTTTTCTTGTAAACAAAGAGGAAGAGGGAAGAATCGGCTTTTGAGAAGACTGAGAATTATTGACTGATGAAAAACAGTGGAGGATGTGTGTATGGTTGAATGATTCTATCAAGGAAGTGCTAATTGAGGGTTAAACCAGAAGATATGTAGTGATAATGGTGATGTTTATAATTATAGTGATGTTTATAATACTGGTGGATACTTTTGAGTTCTTCCTATGTGTCAGATACTGCTAGAAATGCATTATACCCCCATACATACCCACAATCCCCCACCCACCCACCCACACATACTGATCTATTTAATCTGTACAGTTCCTCTACAAGGCAGAGAATATTACTATGGACACTCTCCATATGTATAAAGTGAGCAATTGTATTATTGGTTCAAGTCAGCTAGGACTTGAACCCATAACTTACTCTCTTAACAAGCCTGCATAGTCCTTGTATGCTGGAGAAGAGCTTTAAGAGTTGACTGGAGAAACTCGGGCTTGAGGAAACTGTCTTTTCTTTCCTTTTTTCTCAGTGGGTCACCTCCTGGGTTTGTGCTTCTGTACGGATTGGGGTGTGAGTGGGCTGATGGAGGATGCATCTCGTGAGGCTCGGCTTTGCAGTTTGTTCCGCAGCCTAGGATATTCTTGCCTTCTTCCATGGGAAGATACGTTGAGGTGCTGGGAAACCTGGAATTGTGGAATCAGAGAACAAGTAGGCACATATGGATTTAGGCTCTCAAAGAGCTCTTGTCTCCTAAAATGTACCTCAAATTGTGGAGTGAAATATTATGAGTCCTGTTTGAAGGATATGAAGTATTTGCCTGCAGTTAGGAATATTTTAGAGTCTTTGAGGTCCTGAATTCCACTTAGAAGGCCCCATTGCATTAGTGCTGTGGTAGGCTGTGGGGGAAACTACTTTTTTCTTAGCTGCCTCCTTTTTCCATTGTATGTGTGTATTCATGTATGTGTGTGTATGTGTGTGTGTGTGTGCTGTTGTTTTGTTTGGTTTGGTTTTAATCAAGGCAGTCTATTCTTTTGACTTCTCTGTTATTCTTTGTTCTTACCTATAAATATTTATAATATAGAATCTAAATTAGGTTTTTGATAATTTTTTCCTTAGAAAAGTTGTAAATGTTTTCTTTTTCCAAATTTTACAAAACTATCTCTTTATCTCCTCTAAAATGAGTCAGTGAATTTCGTTACTTCTCAAGAACAAGAAAAATTGAATAGGACTTTTAGGCACCTTAAAGTCAGCAGAAATGCACCTAAAATAAATTCTTATGAAAACTGACAGTGGAGGAAAGAACATAGCATCAACACAAAGCACGAATCTATTTATTCTCCATTTCTGAATTTTAACCAAACCCATTTCATCTATTCTGTTATTATTATTTCTTTGCGGTAGTGAAGACCAAACCCATAGCCTTGCATATACTAGAGAAGTGCTTTACCATTGAACTCTAGACCTCTAGCCTAGTGGTTCTCAACCTTCCTAATGTCAAGACCCTTTAAAACAGTTACTCACATTGTAGTGACCCCCACCATAAAATTATTTCAACACTATTTCATAACTGTAATCTGGCTACTGCTATGAATTGTAATATAAATATATGATATACAGGATATTTTATATGCAACCCCTGTGGGGGTCACAACCCCCAGATTAAGAACCCTAGCAAGCCCATTTTAGGGTAAGGGTAGAAGGTGAATTTAGAGTATAGAGCCATAGTGTTTGAAACTCTCTCTTCTTGAGTTTGATCTTATTTATTTTTAGATTCATGATTAGTGTGCAAGGGTATTGCCATATATCTGAGGTTTCATTAATCTAGTTGCTTTGGGTTTCCTATCAGCGTCTTAATGAGTTCACATCTGGACATCAATTATAGCTGCAGGAAATTAGCAACACATAAAAGCAGCAAAATCTGAGACCCAGATGCAATAGTCACCCTCCGAAAAACCCTGTTATTTTTAATATCCCCTTTGCCTTATGAAACTGATTTCTGCTCTGGTGTAGAGATTTCTGTAAAAGGTCAGTTCTGATACTGGAAGGGAACATTTAATAAAAAATCATATGTAAAAAGATAATGCAGAGATTACATCAAGTAATAACCTTTATTTTCTGACATAACCAACCATTACCCAGAATATTAAAATGCAAGGCTATTGTGTGTTGAGTCATATTTTGAGAATTAATGTGAGCTGTAATATGGAATATTACAATGCAAAAACAATGTGTTCTATTTAGAGAATCACTATCATCCATGGAACATCTTTCTATATTATTTAAGTTTGCAAACGCCCTTTGTAGCTTGGCTGAGGAGTTCCTACAGCAGCCTTGTTTCAGTCAAGGCAATGCATCTTTTAGCAATTGTTCACACTGTTGGCTAAAATATCATTGAATTTTAAAATATATCTCATTTATGCTCAACCGTGTCATGTTTTATTTTAGAAGAAAAGATAAATGGGGCAAACAAGTTTGGTTTGTAATGATAATTGTTTGTATATGTCTACTTTGTATTAAGTTATTATGAAACAGGATTAATAATCTAGAATACACATTAATATTCAAGGGACAATGATAATTATAGAAATATGTAATAGGCATCAATGTTATGTGTCACCTTAAGAAATTTGATGTTTTGTGGGATCACAGGTGATAGTTCATACTTGATTGTGCTGTCATTATTATGTAAAAGGTAGTTTATGACAGTGCATGACCCCAGGCCTCCTCTTTAGGACTGATTGCTTCAGTTTTTCCAATCATTCATTCCTACTTCATAAAGTCATGTCTGGCCCTTCCCTACTGAGATCAGAGCCTTTCCCAAATCTCACGTTGGTTATAGTTGTTACCAGAATGTGTGTGCTTTGGTGGTAGATGCTTCTAGGTTTGACTTCAGCTCAGCTACTTCTAAGGTATGTGCTTGATAACTGGAATAATAGTACTTCATTATCAGTGTGGGTGTGCAAATCAAGTAAGTGTTTGTGGGTATACAATAGACTTAAATTCAACCCTACCACTTCCTTACCCCCTGCTCCCCATTTCTTCCTACTTGGCAAAATCAAGTATATTTTCCCCATTTTCTCCCCAGAGTTTCCATTGGTGGGTGAAGCATAGTCAGAGTCTTGAAATGGCTGCTACAAAAATCCTGTAATTAGGCCTTTGGTGGGACCGTATGAGTAGTTACAGAAGCTATTTCAGAAACTAGATAGTGAGTTCTGCTAAGGAAGGCACTATGCACAGTTCATCCTAAACACAATTCCGACATCTGACACATAGCAGGCACTGAGTAAATGTTGCCAGAATTAATATACTGTTACCTTCTGCCACCACGGTTCCTGCACTGAGCCAGAGGAGGGATGAGTGAAGATTTCAATAGTGTAAATACAGACTTTGGGGTAACTTACCTTATGTGTTAGTTAGGGTTTCTCTTGCCTTGAAGAGACAAAGCAACACTTTTTATCTATCTGTCTGTCTGTCTGTCTGTCTGTCTGTCTGTCTATTATTCAAGTATGGTTTATTTTAGTGAAAATGAACATAATATACATATCCAATAAACAGGAATCAATTAAATAAATTGTGGCTATTAGTAGAGTTGAATATTCAGCAATTAAAAATAAAAGACTAAAGCATGAGCAAGCAATATATACAATATAAAAATGTTTTAAAAACATATATTTCAAGCACCTACCATGCAGAAATTAGCATGTGACCCAAATATCTGCACTCTTAAAATGTCATAAAATACTGTAAGATCATGGTTTTTGAATTTAAGTAAGAGTCCATCCTACATTATATGGATAACCCAGTTTTCTACTCAATACCTCAGGGATTATCAAGAGACTGACATTTTTCTCCTCCTACAAGCTTTTCAATATTTGCTCTTATGTTCTGAAAACAGCTCATCTTTCTTGTCCACGTGGAATATTTCTGTCTTCACTACCTAGTGCAGAGCCATGCAGACTATGTGATTGTAGCTTCAGTCTGTGAGCCCCTATGAACGGTGCTTAGTTGATACTATGGGCTGTGTTTTCCTGGTGTCTTTGACCCCTCTTGCTTCTACAATCCTTCCTCTCCCTCTCTTCCTTAGGGTTCCCTGAGTTCCACCTAATGTTTGACTGTGGATCTGCATCTGCTCCAAAGCACAGCAACTCTTAAAAAGGAAACATTTGATTGGGCATGGCTTATAGTTTAAGGTTTGGTCCATTATCATCATGATGGGAAAGAAGCATGGAGGTACGCAGGCGTACATGTTATTAGAGAAGGAGCCAAGAGTTCTACATCTGGATAAGCAGGTAGCAGAAAGAGGGAGAGTGACAGTGGACCTGGTTTGAGTACTTGACACCTCAAAGCCCACCCCCAGTGACACACTTCCTTCAAGAAGACCACACTGATTCTGACAAGGCCTAGGGGGTGCATTTTCATTCAAAACACCA
The DNA here is from genome assembly GCA_004026605.1 of Ondatra zibethicus. Lineage (NCBI taxonomy): Eukaryota > Metazoa > Chordata > Mammalia > Rodentia > Cricetidae > Ondatra > Ondatra zibethicus. The sequence continues at coordinate 24,206 of PVIU01022497.1, forward strand.
CACCCCAGTGTAGGTGGAGGCTGTTTGTTAAGCACACAGAAACTACAATAATTACAATACTGTTTGGCCAATAGCTTAAGCGCATTTCTAGCTAGTTTTTACATCTTAAATTAACCCATTTTTATTATTCTGTGTATTACCACAAGGCTTGTGGTTTACCAGCATGGTTTCCAGGGTATGTGTCTCCTTCAGCAGCTACATGGCATCTCCCTGTCAGGCTTCTTTCTCCCAGCACTCAGTTTAGGTATCCTGCCTATCTCTATTCTGCCCTGCCACAAGCCAAAGCAGTTTCTTTATTAACCAATGATAATATAACATATTCACAGCATACAGAGGGGAATCCCACATCACCCCAAGATTCAAAGTATTTCATTTGTGAATTGTTTAAGTGTGTTTTCATATCTGCTGTTTAATTTCAGACAAGATTTTACTTCAATTTTCCCTCAGCAGAGCCTTGTAGTAATTTTCTTAATATGAATATACGTTTGGCTCTATCTTTTAGGGCTGGCCAACTGACTTCAGGATAAAATTTAATCTTCTTCATGGAATATTTCCAGTGCTCCTTTGATGTCATCATCAGAGCCCTGTAAGTCCCACAGTGCATTTCTGTTCTCTGTTTATTTTAAATATAAAATTTAATTTTATCTTTGAGAATTTCATACATGTATACAATGTATTTTGATTGTATCAATTTCTCCATGCCCTTCAACTCCTCCAGAAACTTCTCCCATGTTATCTTCCCAATTTCTTGTCTGCTTTGCATGTGAGTGTTTTGCCTGCATGTATGTCTATGCCCTGTGCATGCCTGGTGCCTATGAACGCCAGAAGAGGCTGTTGGAGTCCCTGTAACTGCAGTTATAGATAGTTGGAAGCCACCATGTGAGTGCTGGGAATTGAACCTAGGACCTCTGTAAGAGTAACCTGTGTTTCTTAACTGCTGAACCATGTCTTCAGCCCCTCACTTTGTAACTCACAGAGTCTGGTTAGTTGTTGGGGAAGGGCCTGCTTTGTTGGTTCCCTGCCACCTGGCTAGCTTAGCCCTGAAATAATCACACAGAAACTATATTAATTAAAACACTGCTTGACCTATTAGCTCTAGTTTCTTATTGGCTAACTCTTACATATTAATTTAATCCATCTCCATTAATCTGTGTATCACCATGTGGTAGTGGCTTACCGGCAAAGTTTCGGCATGTCTTACTCTGGCAGTGGCTCCATGATGTCTCTCTCTCTGCCTTCCTTCTCTCAGCATTCAGTCCAGTTTTCCCTGTCTACCTAAGTTCTGCCTTGCTATATGTCCAAAGCAGTTTCTTTATTCATTAACCAATAAAAGCAGCACATAGACAGAAGGATGTCCCACACCAGTTAGTACCACCCATATGTACATAGGTATAAAAACAGCCATTGGAGCATGAGGAAGCTACTAGGGTCTACAGCCCTGAAGGAAAACTACTCCCTTCCCTAGCAGTTAACCAATTACAAGAGATCTTCAGCTAAGTTCATTGTGAACCCCCCATCCATACTGGAATATTGTCTTGATCTTGTACAGGAAACCATACCTGCTAGGAGTTTGTCAGAGCAATGCCCTTGTCATGTCCAGAAGACACAATTTCATAGCATTCTCCCCAAACCCTTGGTCCTTAAAATCTCTTTGCCACCTCCTCTGCAATGTTCCTTGAGTCTTAGGAGGGAGTGTGTGATATATATGTCTCATTTAAAATTGAGCACTCCATACTCACCTATTCTTTGCACTTTGAGTAATTTTAAGTCTCTCTAAAAATGTTGTCCACTGTAAAAAGAAGTAGTCTTGGATAAGCCTTTATGTTTATTTAGGAAAATAATGTTTATTTAACAAAATAATAGTAGTAGGTTCTCCCCTAGGACTATGAGGTCCACAGTTGTGGATTCTTGTGTCTTCTCTGTTTATGTCACAATCTCGATCTCAAATATGCCTCTGTTTACCTACTTTATGATTGTCATTCATTCTTATGCATTAACTCAAATTATTCTTTCTCATGAAAGCATTTGCTGCCCTTGCAGGCTAGATTCCTTCAGAAACCAGCTCACCGTGGGTGGATTGCTACCAGTTAGAGGACAACTTTCAAAAATCAGTTTTCTCCTTCTACCATGTGCATCCATGAGATGGAACTCAGGTCCTCAGGGTTAGTGGCGTATGCCTTTACCCACTGAGAAATCTTGCAATATTTAATAATTTAAATATTGGTTGTTTTGAACTTCTAGATTTGGAGTGATTTTTTTACTCAATAGTAGATAATCATAATATTTTTAAATTGTTTTTATTGAGCTATATATTTTCTCTGTTTCTCTCCCTTTCTACCCTGTCCCATGGTCTCCATGCTCCCAATTTACTTAGGAAATCCTGTCTTTTTCTACTTCCCATGTACATTAGATCCATGTGGGACTGTGAGCTATAAACTGGTTTTTTTTTCTTTGCTTCACGTCTAAAAACCACTTATGAGTGAGTACATATGATATTTGTCTTTCTGGGTCTGGGTTACCTCACTCAATATGATGTTTTCTAGATCCATCCATTTGCCTGCAAATTTTAAGATGTCATTATTTTTTTCCACTGTGTAGTACTCCATTGTGTAAATGTACCACACTTTCCTTATCCAGTCATTGGTCAAGGGGCATTTAGGTTGTTTTCAGGTTCTGGCTATGACAAATAATGCTGCTATGAACATAGTTGATCATATGTCCTTGTGGTACGATTGAGCATCCTTTGGGTATATACCCAAAAGTGGTATTGCTGGGTCTTGAGGAAGGTTGTTCCTAATTTTCTGAGAAATCACCATACTGATGTCCAAAGTGGCTGTATCAGTTTGCACTCCCACTAGCAATGGAGGAGTTTTCCCTTTACTCCACATCCTCTCTAGCATAAGTTGTCATCAGTGTTTTTGATCTTGGCCATTCTTACAGGTGTAGGATGAAATCTCAGAGTTGTTTTGATTTCCATTTCTCTGATGACTAAGGATACTGAGCATTTCCTTAAGTGTCTTTCAGCCATTTTAGATTCCTCTGTTGAGAGTTCTCTGTTCAGGTCTGTACCCCATTTTTTTTTATTGGATTATTTGTTCTTTTGATGACCAGTTTCTTGAGTTCTTTGTGTATTTTGGAGATTAGCCCTCTGTGCGATGTGGAGTTGGTGAAGATCTTTTCCCATTCTGTAGGCTGCTGTTTTGCCTTGTTGACTGTGTCCTTTGTTTTACAGAAACTTGTCAGTTTCAGGGATAATCATAATATTTTGATGTAATGATTTGAATATAAGTCATTTTGGAGGGAAGGGCTACCATAAAGTATTAGTTGAGATATCAGAAAATGAGACAATAGAGAGTATGTTGATAAACAAGGTGTTACTCTGGACAACTTGGATGAAGGTGTTCTGGGACCTTTCAGCACTATGTAGAACTAACCTCAGAGTTGTTTGAACCATGAGATGAAGAAAATGGGTTATATACTTACTGATTTCTCTCATCTTCATTCTGGCTTGTTGCTGTGACTTTTCTGGGCTTTCTGGTTTATATGCAAGCTCAGATAGAGACTCAGAGGTGCTCACGGTAGGAAGCTGCCATTGCATGAGAGAGTTGAGATGTAAGGTATATGGGAGAATGATAAATCCTGAGGGGAAAGTGTATACTGGTTGATGTGTACATTCAGTTGAAGCTCTTTCTTTTGTATTCCTTCCTTGTTTGCTAAATAACACACCATGCTGATTTATATTATACTATTCAGTACCATCTGTATTTAGTGATTTTTCCTACTATGTAATCTAGACCATGGGATTCTCTGTAGCAGGAGCTATATTTCACTAATCTCTTATCCAACCAGAACTCAGCTTAATATATGTCAGAGAGTACATGGCAGCAAATACTACTGGAGTGCATCCTTTTGTTTCATTATAGCAACCTTAGGATACATGTAGGTCAAAGCAACTACAGGTCTCTGATGTCTTCTCCGTAATTCTAAAACTGAAAATATTCTTGAAGTTTTTTCAAAAATCATTTAGTGGCTGAACCTACTCTGGATTATTATGGTGTTCTTTTTTAAGCTTACATTGTGTGACTATCATGTTTGTGATAGAAACATAGATGTATCCTGGGGTAATGTCTTAGTAAGTAATTTGCTAGCCATGCAAGTATGAAGATCTGAGTTTTAATCCTTGGAACCCACATGAAGCTAGATGCTGTAGCTCATGATTGTAATCATAGCACTCCTGGGAGGAGATGTGAGGTGGAGATATGAGAATCTCCAGAAGCCTGCAAGCCTGGCATACATGGTAGCAAATGACAAAGAGAGAGACCTTGTCTCAAATGAGGTGGAAGGTAAGAAGTAACACCCAAGATTATTCTCTGACCTCCTCAGACATGCTGTAGTACACAGATGCCTTATTAACTGTGGGCCCAAAGATGTGAGTCTATTTCACCTTGTCTGATGGTCAGAGAATTTCAGCATGCTCAGAGTTGTTAACAACAAGTGTAGCTATACACCCTAACCTAGGGTGTGGTTATTTGGTGTTTTGGACATTAAGATGGGCCCATAGAGGTAGATCCGCTCCACCCTCATCAAAGGTCAGAGAATTCAAGCATACTTCTGTTACTTCTTCTTTTTTTTTTTTACTTTGTACCAAACTGAATACTATTTTAATTGAAGTATAATCTTATTTTACAAGATTGCTGAGGTAGAAGCAACATACAGATGATATGGGGCCAAGGGGAGGGCAGAACAGAATACACGGAAAGAACATGGGTCTGAGAATATTTTTTTCACATTTAATTTTTTATTATTGCATTATAAATAGTACCATTCAAAATTTTCACCTCCTCCGCTCCTCCCATTTCCCTCCTGCTTCCCCACTCCCCCTCCCCTTTTCCCCTCCAGTCCTAAGAGAGGGCAGGTTACCCTGCCCTGTGGGAAGCCCAAGGCCCTCTCGCCTCCATCCAGGCCTAGGAAGGTGTGAATCCAAACTGACTAGGATCCCAAAAAGCCAGTACATGCAGTAGAATCAAATCCCAG
>PVIU01022498.1:0-29235 GCA_004026605.1 Ondatra zibethicus
TTCTTTGGGTTCACCTAGGTATTCAGCTTCTCTGGGCTTGCGAGCTAAGTGCTTGGTGACCTTTATTTTATAGCTAGGGTCCACTAATGAGTGAGTACATACCATAATCATCTTTCTGGGTTTGGGTTACCTCACTCAGGATAGCGTTTTCTATTTCCATCCATTTGCATGCAAACTTCAAGATGTCCTTGTTTTTTCCGCTGAGTAGTATTCTAATGAGTATATAATCCACACTTTCTTGATCCATTCTTCCATTGAGGGTTTTTTTTTGTTTGTTTTTTTTTTTGCTTTTTTTTGCTTTTCTTTTTAAGACAGCCTTTTATTAGGGCCATTTCTATAACTATGATAAAATACTCTGACAAAGGGCAAGAGAGAAGGCTCAATGGTTAGGAGCACTTACTGCTTTTGCAGAGGACCTGGGTTCAGTTCCCAGTATCAAAATGGTAGCTCACAAACATCACATCACTTGGGCATTGAAGAAATTCCATATGGAGTATGTTTTCATGTGGCAAGGCTAGCCATTTGGGCAAGAAACTGCTAAACTGTTTTGCTTTGACTGCTGACTGTATGCTGTATACACTGGGCACGCAGGCCTGGCAGGAAAAAGACTGTTGAATATTGCCAAACCCAAGTAGGACAGTCCTTTGAAATTACTGCTTCACAGAAGAGTCTTCCAGATATTCTGTAGGACACAGAGGAAAATGATGATGAACTTTGCCAACACAAAGCACATCAGTTCTTCAAATTTCTTGCTTCACTGAAAAGTCTGCCAGATATTCTAGGCCTATAGGCCAAAGATGAATGCCCCAATGTTGTGGAAGAACTTTGGGTGACTTTTCAGGCAGCCAGATTTCTCTGTTGCTACATTACATATATATATTCGTCTGGGGTCTTTGATGGAGTTAAAGACTTAATAGAGTTATAGTTTTACTTATCTATAATTAAAAAGTGATTAGGTTGAAAACTTTTGGATCACTGAGATAATATAGATAATTGAGTTTTTTCCCCTCAATTTGCTAAATACAAATGAACTGAGTATTGTAAATGTAATTCTTATTTTAAAACTTGTTTTGTTATTTATAGTTTTACTATATTAAAGGTAAAACCCTTTCATTTTATTTAGGCAAAAGGAGGAAATGTAGAATATTAATGTAAGATGTGTTACATTCATTTATGCTGTTGAGTATTTGTTTAATGATGCAAGATGTGCCATATTCTTATAAAAAAACAACAACAAACAAGCAAACAAAAACTCATCACATCATCAACTTCAGTCAGTTCCTGGGGGATCTGGTGCCTTCTGCTGAACTTTGTGTGCACTAAGCATGCATGAGGTACATATGCACACAGGCAGGCAAACACACTCTCACACATAAAATAAATAAATAAATCATACTAAATGTTAAAAATACTCTGACTAAAAAGCAATTGAAGGGCAAATTCTACTTCATGTTCCAGGTTACCTATCCATCATGGTAAGGAAGTCACAGCAGCAGGAGCCCAAGGTAGCTAGCTGGTCATATGACATTCGTATCCAGAAACAGAGAGCAGAGATTGCATGTATGCTAGTGCTCAGCTTGTTTTTGCTATTTCCACAGTTCAGATGTTACCCACAATTAAGATGAGTTTTACTACATTAACTAATGTAATCAAGACAATTCCCACCATAGGTATGTACTGAGGACTATCTCCCAGGCAGTTCTTGATTCTGTCAAGTTCACCATTGAAACTAAAAATATACTTCCATATCATAAAAACCCAGAAACAGTGAAGTCTGAAAACTATATGGATGCGCTATCAACATAAGCTTTCACAAGCTATCCTAACTAATTTCCTAATGGCTGACGTGCACTTTAGGCTCATTTGCTCCATGGGGTCACTCAGTTCATTAATATCTGTAGGCTTGAAGGAAGTCCTTGACTGTTTCTTTCATACCTTACATTTAACACTGGTTTTATGCTTCAATTAAATTTATGCATCTCTTGGAGGACATCACAGACATGGTGCTGTTAACTTCTCATTGCATCATGTCTGCAACATGATTGTGACACTCAGTGACTGACTTGGGTAACTGGGTAAGATGGTACCCCCAGGCTTCTTCACACAGGCTGATTTGTTCTCAGTAAGTGTTTCATAATGAGTTCCTTCATAGCTATATAAATACCTAATCTTCTTTAGACATATTCCTCAGTTGTTTCTTTCAAAAATCCACTCTAGTCTTTGTGTATTTTAATGCTCAAATTTTTGCTATTAGGATTCACTTTTCTTCTAAATAATCTTTTCACAAATTGTTATTATTCTTTGACCAGTTGTGTTTCCCTCCTTCCACCCTCCTCCCCCAGCACAACGAAACATTCTAAGTTGGCTTTGAACTTGTCCTCTTCCATCCTGAATTGGCCTACAGTTCCAGAAGATAAATCTATCATGATTGGGAGCATGGGGGCAAGCAGGCAGGCATGGGACTGGAGAAGCAGTTGAGAGCTTGCATCTGATCTGCAAGCATGAGGCAAAGGATGATGTGCTTGGCTGGGCTTTTGAAGTCTCAAAGCCCACTCTGAGTGACACAACTCCTCCAACAAGGCCACAGCTCTTTATCCTTCCCAAACAATTGCACCAATGCTGGAGGCACAAAGATCTTTGCACCCACAGAGCCATAGGGGAACGGGAATATTCAACATTCAGGTACCTCTCTTCAAAGAAGGGAACACTTGTTTTCTGCCCAGAAAACTGGAAGTGGATATTGTTAACAACCTGGCAACCATTTTGCTATGTGTGGAGGCAGAACTCATCCACCTTTTGCTACAGAGACAGATGTCACCCAAGTTCTCCAGAATGATTGCCTCAGACCCTTTCTTCCTTAGATCCTTAACTTTAGCTCCCAGTTAATGGAGCCTATCCTTAGGAGAGATGTCACATGCATTTTATGTACCGCTGTCCTCTATGCTATCAGTCAGAGACCTCATCAGATTCTAGGCCTTTTAGCTCTAGAACCCACCCTTATTGCCGCATGTACTTTGTAAAATAGTTTCTATGTAGTCACACCTTCAGCTTTCCTGTGCATCTGGGATGGGACTGATGGCTGCCTGGAAACTTTTCCCAAACTGCACTGTGTTATACACATGCTCTTCTGATCCAGTTTGACAAAGTTTTCATTCTCATCTCTCCGAGGGCTCACTTTTCTGCTTGGACACCCGCAGGCCTCACCTCACGCCAAATGTGGCATATCATTCAAACCACCACATCGACTTAGATTAAAATGCTAGCGTTGGTGGTTTCTAGCGACAAAACTTCAGACCGCACCCACATAGAAAATAGGGCAATCACAGTTCTTATAAAAAGATTTTTCTATTTTACTTTTTTCCTGAACCTTAATTTGAGCCAAAGTCATCTTGATACCTGAAAATATTATGCAAATGCAAAGCACCACTAGTATTTTACAAAATCACATTTCTTTAAAGGTTAAGCAATCCTTTGAGAAAAATTCACATGAAAGAAAAATAATGAATAAAATTACTTCAAAAATTGTTGAGAGACTTTGGTTGCACAAATATAAATCTGTTTTCAGATTTAATGAATACACATGTGTTGATTTCTTTAACATGTTACTAGTTACTGGATGTTCGAAGGGGTTTCAAATATTTTAATTTCAAAATCTTAAAAGCAAGTAAGGGGTTGAGGGTATAGTTCAATGATAAAGTGCTTGCTTAGCATTCCTAAAACCCCAGTTTTGACTGCAAGCATTGCAATGCACACAGTAAATAAACAGGTTCATTTAAAAATAAAACAAAACCAAGTTTAATTTCAACATCAACATTATCCCAAAACTATAGCATTCCTTTTGCGTCTATTAATGTAAATGAAAGTGTTAAATTTTATTAAAAATGAATTGGACAGCTAATTTGAAATCAAACAGAGAGTAATTGTAGGCTGGGAAAATGAGTGATGATGATTTAGAGACTTGGAAGACTCAATCAGATATTACCATAATCAGATAGTGTTGGTTTTATAATGTCTCCTTTGCTTCAGAAGAATCCCCGGATCCTGACATCCCTGAAGTGGCCCAGAGAGGATACACACACACAGGATCCCAGGCAATTACAAAATTTGTAGAAGGGTTAATGAAATATTTGTTTTAAGGGAAATGTCAACTTAATGACACTCACAAGATGAAATGTATAACACACACATACACAATGTGTATGTATTTTTTTGTTTGTTCTTGTTTTGCTTTTGGTTTTTCAAGACAAGGTTTCTCTGTGTAGCCTTTGCTGTCCTGGAACTGGCTTTGTGGACCAAACTGGCTCCAAACTCATAGCGATCTGCCTGACTCTGCCTTCCAAGTACTGGGATTAAAGGCATGTGCCACCACCACCTAGCTATATGTATATGTATTTTTAAGTAAACATATAAAATAGCGTGTTTCTTTATGGTGTTCCCATACATCCTTATGTTATTTATCTTGTCTTCCCTCCCCTTATTGGTATTACTCTTCTTTTCCCCTCTCCAGTTGAAGTTCACCAACCCTGTTCTTTCTCCTTTCCCTCTTTGTAGTACCTGGAGTTTTACCATCCTAAAAGTGGGGATTTCAACACATGAGACCTTGGGGACACAGTCATATCACAGCCAAAACCCAGAAGATGTGTAGAATTCCTCTCAGGGAGGCTGAGCCTCCCAATTTCTAATTCCTATCTCTTCTTTGGGAAGTGTTTCTGGAGACAGTTTTGCTCCGTACACTTCTAAACTGTGTGTGTTTAGGGAAGAACTGAGCTGATTTACTATGAGCAGCTTCAGAGAAAGCCCAAAGTATAAAAGATGCTCCAGTAAAAGAGTGAGTTGGTTGCTGGTTGCTGTATGGAATTGTTCTTCACAGCTGTCCTGAAATCTGGTGGGTCAAGGTATGTGGACAAGGAAATATAAGAAGGAGGAGCAGGGAGAGGAGGAGGAAAAGGAGGAGGAGGAGGAGGGAGAGGAGGAGGAGGAGGATAAGGATGAGGAGGATGAGGATGAGGAGGAGGACGACGATGACGACGACAAAGCAAAGCAAATAGTTAAAGGGTAATTATTGCTCCGGGCTTCATGAGGCTAGACTTATTCAATAATATTAAGGAAGAAGCAGGGGTTGGAGTGATGGTTCTGAAATGAAGATCCCACCCTGCTCCGGCAGAGGGTCTGAGTTTGACTCCTAGCACCCATGTCTAGGCCTCACAACCACCTGTGATTTCAGCTCCAGGGAATCCATTGTGTTCTTCTGGCTGCCATGGGCACTGCATTCCTATTTATACCCCTGACCTATACACACAATTGAGAGAAATAAAATAAACCTTTGAAAAAAATAGAAGCAATGCAGTATCCCTTGGACTATGCATTTAAGAGATCAGGATACACCACCTCAGTTGTAAAGATATTTTAAGAAACTGATGTAACTGAAGTTCTGAAAACAGAGATGTTACTATTTGTTAAAGGAGATTTATGCCTGTAGAGGAAAGAGTCATTTGTAAGAGAATCCCCTCTTTGTGCCAGAGAAAGAAGCAAGAGTCACCACCAAGACTGAGAGTGAAGGCTCTGTCAGAGATAAAGGGAGCAAACACTATTCTCTCTACCTTTCTGCTTTTTTTTTCTGGCCATCTTATTGGCCTCCCCAACACCAAGAATTCTTTGATCCAGAAGATAATACATTTAAACCACCTCACAGACTCACCGCTTTCTCATACACAGGGATACACAGAGAGTTAAATGACTGGGATTTTTCTTCCCTATAGGATTTTTTTTTTTTTTTGTTACCAGGATCCTTCCCGACTAAGAACTACACGAATACTAGGGGAAATAAAATGTCTCCTCCCCTCCCCCCACACACAGTTAAAGGACTTTCTCTGCAGCCTTCCTCTTCTCAGGATTGATGCTGAGAATCTAGGAGACACTGTTGGAATGGCCATGCTTGGACAAGCTCTCTTGGTTTGAAGAAAGTGGCTTTTGGAAACACAATGCCATATGTTCCAATGTGAAGTTCATTAAGCAAGGTCTGATCTGTAATTTGATGTCCCAGATGGACTTACCCGCAGGAAGTGAAAGCCCTGTGCAAACAGCCATTTGTCAGCTCAAACTCTTAATATATGGAATAGCATAATGGAGTTAGGGTTTAAGACGGTATTCTATATAAAAAAGTCTTACTCTAGAGAAAAACCTAAGAGTTATAAGTCAGTGAATTACTAGGATAATCATGTGTGATTTTGAATAACTACCAACCATTATGTAATCTGCATCCCTCATTTTACAGAACCTCACAGAAGCGAATAATGTAGCTAATATCAAAGAGCTTGTGAGGAGACAGGCTTAAACAACGCAGAGCTCAGTTCAGTAGTCTGTAAGGTCGTCGCAGACCATGTGCACTTGTCAATTTACATAATCAAGATTTCACGTTTGCATCACACAGGTCACCATCTAAGCACACAGTGGTACACTTCCTGACCTTTCCAATTTTAGCTCACTGGGTTTAATGACATCCCCCAGACTCCTTTGAATACTTAGGGAAAGGCAGAGGAATGCAGGCACTGGGCTGTTTTGACTACTAAGAACCAAAGCCAGCAGAGGTAAATGGCAAACATCATTAGAAAGAATACTTAGTATTTGGCCAAATAAATCAATCCAAGTTAAAGCTTTTCTTTCACTTGTTTATAGAATGCTTTTTTTGGAAGCAATATGTGCATTTTCCTCCTGCTACTTCTAGAAACAAATAGAGCATATGAATTTACTGGGTATGGTGGTTTTAGTAGGAATGACCCTCATAGGCTCATGTATTGGGTGTGGCAATACTTGAGAGGGATTAGGAGGTGTGGCCTTGTTGGAGTAGGTGTTGGTTACTTGTTGACACTGGGTGTGGGGTTTGGGTTTTCAAAAGCTCAAGCCGAGCCTGCTGTCTCCCTCTTCCAACTGCCTGTAGATTCAGATATAGAACTCTTAACTACCTTTCCAGTACCATGTCTGCCTGCATGCTGCCATGCAGCCTGTCACATTTATAATGAACTAAACCTCTGAAACTGTAATCTAATGTTTTCTTTCATAAGAGTTGCCTTGGTCATGATGTCTCCTCACAGCAACAGAACACTGTCTAAGATACTGTGCTATACAGAAGTCATGGGTCAACTTTTGAACCCAAGATGGCACAAGGTATGAAGTCCAAACAGTCATGTCATTTCTGTCAAAGCATTTTCCACAAGCTAGGGCTAATGGTTCAGACCTGCAACCCCAGCTTCTGTGGGGCTTTTGGCAGCTAGATTGCAAACTCAAAGTCTTCCTGAGTTAGAGAGTAAGTTGAAGGTCAGCCTGGGTAACTTATTGAGCCTTCCTTTCAAAATAAAAATTAAAATAGAGCCGGGGAAATAGTTCAGAGGTAGAGTGCTTGCCTATTATCCAAGAAAATGCCAAGTTCAACCATTAACACCAGAGAGAGAGAGAGAGAGACAGAATGAATTCCAAAATGGAATTCCATGACACTGTATTTGCCACTCTGGAAAAGAGGTAGATCATTATTCTCCTTATTTGATATGATTTTAAATGCCGCACCACTAGGATAGAGCCCGGGGCGTTGGCCCACACTTGCAAACATTCTGCCTTCTTTCTACATCTCTGATCCTTATTTTCATTTCTACGCCCCTATAATCGGTGAGAATCCTTGGAATCATCTTTCCCAGTTATCATAAATAAAGAACCAACTTGCACCCTATGTGGATGATAGAAACTCTCTTGAAATGATCTGGGTTATCAAGTCCCTGGATAGAGTAATTGGTAGTGGGTGATTACTAGGGCTTAAGGTAACCTACTTGAGGCTCAGAATAGGCAGAAAGCAGGCTTGAGAATTCACCTTGACTTTCACTCAGAGACAAAATAGCAATAGATAAAAGTGTCATTTTGATTCCCCGTGTCTGCTATAGGCACCCTTTTCTGGCTATAGGGACTCAGGGGAAATGACTGATCAGAGCTTCTGCACAAAGGGATCAGAGAAATTAAGAATTTCCAGCTACTTCCTGGAAAGTTTACCACAGACTACAGGATATAATTCATTGAAACAATAAGTAGAAATTCTTGGGTATGGTGTGCTTATATTTTAACTTGAATGATCATTAATATTAGAATTAATATTCACATTCCAAATTACTGCATAAAACCAATATGAATTATTAATAATGGTTTGTAGCAAACTTATTGACATCTTTTCAGCATCCAAAACATTCGAAAGTATAATGACCTCCACATGTCTTCAAATTCTGTTCCAGCCATTATATCATTTTCAAATCACAGCCACCTTAATTTGTCCTGTACCTACTCTGTCCTCTTTAAAATGTTTTGAAAAAATCCTGGGTATAATATTTACTTTTAATAATTTTGATAGGCTACAAAATTTGTTTAAAATATATTTATTTATATATAATTATTATATTTAACTCATTTAAAGCATTACTTAGTTATTTTGAGATAGGGTCTCCCTAAGTAGCTTATGCTGGCCTTGAATTTACTATCCGCCTGGTTAAATTATAGTTTTGTGTCATCACATGTAGTTGATAGGGTTTTTTTAAAGGTCTAACTTAAGATGTAATTATTTTATTATGTGTGTGAATATTTTGCCTATGTGTGTGTACAAACACCATTTGCATGCTTGCCTAGTGCCTGGAGAGGTGAGAAGAGGGCAGAGTGTCAGATTCCCTAGACCTGGAGTTATAGACTGTTGTGAGCCCCTGTGTAGTTATCAGCAAGAGACACAGTGCTCTTAAACATTAAACCATCTCTCCAGCCCCAAGGTCTAACTTTAATAAAATTAAAATTGTCATACCAAGAAAAAAAATACAAATTCATCATTGTCATCTAACAGACAATAGATATTTCTGTGTATTTGTTCTTAACTCTACCAGGTTGATTTGTTCAAATCAAGAACCACAAGAGACTTCTGGGCATGGTGGCACACATCTGTAATTCCAGTACTTGGGAAGTCGAGGTAACAGAATTGCAAACTGGAGGCCACCCTGGACTCTAAGGTGAAACTTGTTTAAAGAAAAGAATAGTCCATGTGTGGCTTACCCATTGCTCCAACATCTTTCTGGTATGACCCAAATGTCACCTGTAGTAATATTCTGGATCTCTTTTCTCTGTCGTCTTGGGTGTGAATGAACAGTTTTGTTTTATCGTAAAGTGTTGCCATTTACCCTTACACATCAATTTTTCCACTGCTGTTTTCTTTGAACTTGGTTCTGTGCTGAGGCAGTCATGCTATTCCCAGACAGGGAAGGACACTCATCTGCTTTACCTCATGTGTGGCTCTGCATCCTCATCATTAGATCAACTGCGAGGATTTTTCCACCTGACCCGTCCTTAGGTGTGATAGTCCTCCCTTAGTTTTATTACCTGAGGTGTTATCATCTTTCCATCACTGTAAGGGAGAGCCTGAGATAATAAACTTACACATGAAATAGGCTTATTGTGCTGTACAGCCAATTCATGATCATTTAGTTCATTGCTTATTGTGCTGTGCAGCCAATTCATGATCATTTAGTTCATTGCTTGGGGCCTCCAGTGAGGCAGTACTTCATTACAGGAGAGTTTGGTGGAGTAAAACACATTACAGCCAGGGCGGAAAAGAGGAAGAGGAAGAAGCACCTGAGAAGAACCTCAGAACAGTTTTTGAGATCTTGCCTCCAGTCATCCAAGGACCTACCACTGGGCCCCACCCCTTAGAGGTTTCACCATCTCCTGACAGCACCAGTCTGTGTGACACACCTTTAACACATAGGCCTTTTGAGGGACATTTATGATCCACACACTACGGTCGGAGGATAGTAAATATAAAATTTTAGAAACAAGCAACTCACAGGTTTTAAGTTGTGTGCTGCTCTGGATAGGGTGGTAGAATATTGTACCATTAAGTCCTTCCCCAGCATCTCCATTCTGTATTCCCTGCCTGCCCTTAGCCGCTCTGCAGCCATCAAAATGATCAGATCAGCTGTGGAAGCATCACAATGCTTGTGTGCTCGCAGCCTTATTTGGTTCAAAAAGAGCTCCGAAGCAGAGAAGCATCTGTGGAGGTGATCCGGTCAAGCCACAGAGAGCACTCCAAGTGCTTCCTTTAAGTGAGAAGGTTAACGTTCTCAGCAAGGAAAGAGGCAACAATGGGTGTTGAAGTTGCAACGATACACAGTTAGCACAGATCTTCCCATGAGACTGCAAAGAGGAAAAAGGAAACTCACACTAGTTTTCTATTCTTATTGGAAACTGCAAAAGCTATAGCCTCAGCATGGGGCAAGAGTGTTATCATTGCCTCACTTGATCTCATCAGGTCAGCACCATGCTGGTGCTATATCATCTTACTTCATCACAGAAGGAAATGTGTGTGAACACACCAGACACACACACACACACACAGAAAGAGAGAAAGAGAGAGGGAGAGGGAGAGAGAGAGAGAGAGGAGATGGAGACAGATCAAGAGCACATCTACATAATTTATTACAATATATAGCTATAATTTTTCTATTTTAGTACTTA
This sequence comes from Ondatra zibethicus, assembly GCA_004026605.1. Classification (NCBI taxonomy): domain Eukaryota; kingdom Metazoa; phylum Chordata; class Mammalia; order Rodentia; family Cricetidae; genus Ondatra; species Ondatra zibethicus. Next base: position 10,528 of record PVIU01022498.1, read on the forward strand.
CTGATTCTAGTCCACTTTACAAATTAAGCTTTACCATGGGTGTGTAATTATAGGAACAAACATTATTATTTGGTTTGTTGTCACCTGGGTTTTGGCTGTCTACTATAATCCCTAGAAACTAGCTTATAGTTATTGATCAAACTTACTCAAAAACTTGCATAAAAGCCTGAGGGGTGTCTGGACCTTGCTTTGAAACCCAGTGACAGTCACTGCCTGTGTTCTTTGAGCAAAGGCTTATTTCAATGTACAGGTGAAGGTAACTATGTCAGTCAGTTTGAACTGTCAATTGGACACAACCTAAAATCAGTTGTAAGAAGAGTCAATGGGAGAATTTTCTAGACCAGGCTGACAAGTAACATTATATGGACTGAACAATTATATACATACACACATATTCATGGTTGCATGCCATAGCTATTAGTGAATAAAGAGGCCTTGACTTTTAAGAAGAGCTAGGAGGAGTATATGGGAGAATTTGATGGGAAGAATGGGAAGTGAGAAGTATTATATTATAATCTCAAAAGCACTATTTTTAAAAGCACAAAAAGCATGCTTTTAGATTCACAAAAAAATAGAAAGCCCATCTACTCCCAATCCTCCACTTCTCTCCACTATTCCTTCTGCTACAAACAACTCGTCCTGCTGTAGTGCATTTGTTACAGTTAATCAGCCTGTAGCACTTCATCATTATCATTGGTCTGCCTGATGTGGGATTCCCCTCTGTATGCTGTGAATACCATTGGTTAATAAAGGACTGCTTTGGACCTATAGCAGGGTAGAACAGAGCTAGGTGGGGAAAACTAAACTGAATGCTGGGGAAAAGGAGGTGGAGTGGGGAGAAGCCAGGTAGCCCTGCCGGAGACAGATGACGGAACTTTAGCCACAGAGATTAACAGAAATGGGTTAAATTAAAATTATAAAAGTTAGCCAATAAGAAGCTAGAGCTAATAAGCAGTGATTTACTTAATACAGTTTCTGTGTTACTGTGGTCAGGAACTAACTAGCGGCCCTGTTACAACAGTCTGCCATTTCCATTAAGCTTCATTCTTTGTGTTGTGTTGTGTTGGGAGTTTTGACAAAGGCATAATTACCAGTGCCCTCAGAAGGGTTCAGGATATGCAACTCTGAAATGTGTTACTGTAGCATAGAGATTATCCTGAGCTGCAGCAGGCTTGGAAAAACTTTCCACTGTCCTGTTTTTGCCTACACACAGTAATCTCACTTGTAGAGGTTTTCCCTCCCCCTCAATGAAAAGGAGAATAATTCTTGATTTTTACAATGGAGAGGATTTGAATTTGCTTAACGAATTTCACTAGAGGACCTGATATATAATTTTTAACCTCTTTATCATAACTTGCCTCCTTTTGGGATCCAAGTCCTGATGTGGGATTCCCCTCTGTAAGTTGTGACTACCATTGGTGAATAAAGAAACTGCTGTGGCCTGTTGACAGGACCGGACTTAGGTAGGCATGGAAAACTAAACTGAATGTTGGGAGAAAGAAGGGCAGAGTTGGAGAGAAGCCATGTAGCTCTGCTGGAGACAGACGCTGAAACTTTCGCGGGCAAGCCACAACTACTTGGTGATACACAAATTAATAGAAGTGAGTTAAATTAATACGTAAGAGTTAGCCATTAGGAAGCTAGAGCTAATGGACCAAGAAGTGATTTAATTAATACAGTTTCTGTGTGATTATTTCAGGGCTAAGTGGCCTGGAACCAACAAGCAGCCTCTACAACAAAGTCCCTCTATTCTTTTGTTGTTGTCTGTAGATGGAAGTTTCCTTTCCACTCTCTCCCTCAACTGTTCAGTCCCAGAGAAACACACAGAGGCTTATACTAATTATAAACTGTTTGGCCTATTGGTTCAGGCTTCTTGATAACTAGCTCTTACAACTTGAATTAACCCACAATTATTGTCTGTGTTTTGCCATGTGGCTTGGTATCTTTTCTCAGTGCAGTATTCTTATCTTGCTTCCTCTGTGTCTAACTGATGACTCACTCTTTGCTTTTCCTCTTCCCAGAATTCTGCTAGTCTGGTTGCCCCACCTATACTTCCTGTCTGGTTACTGGCCAATCAGCATGTTATTAAATCAGTATTAATGACAAATCTTTGCCGTGTACAAGATCATTATCCCACAGCAGTGGTCACTTCTCTCTTTTTCTCAATATTACACACATTGGTGGGCCTCACCACCTATTTTGGTTTTGCTTGTGTTCTGTGGAGCCCTTGCTCACATGAGAAGGTAAACTATACTTTTTTTTTTTAAATGTCTCTGCTCCTAATAATCTGTCTGTATTTTTTTGGCTTAATTTTCAGGCTCCATACATAATACTTTAGAGAACAAAGGAAAATTCTCTTCTCCTTTACCATGCTGTAGTTTCATTCAGAACAAATGTGTCACTTTAAAAGTGTCCTATGTGCCTGTTATGTGCTTTCTCTGTCTCTCTGTTTACCTAGAAACCACTGGCAATTTTGCTATTTGTATTTTCATATTTTCTAAATTTTAAATATCAGATGGTTACAATTGTAAAGTATGCAATCTTTTCAGACCCACTTTTTTCTTGTTTCTTTTTTGGTTAAATCATGTTTACTACTCTGCTCTCTGCTTTCCATATATTTTTGCAAGACATCTGTCTTAGTTAGGGTTTCTGTTGCTGTGAAGAGACACCATGACCATGGCAACTCTTCTATAGGAAGATATTTAATTGTGATGGTTCACTTAAAGTTCAGAAGCTTTTCCTATTATCATCATGCAGGAAATGTGGTGGTAGGCAGGTAGGCATGGTGCTGGAGAAGGAGCTGAGAGTCCTACATCTTGACTTGCAGACAACAGGAAGTGGAAGTGGTCTGAGATACTGGATAAAGCTTGAGCATACATGAGACATCAAAGCCTGTCTCCACAGTGACACACTTCCTCCAACAAAGCCACACCTCCTACAGTGCCACTCTCTTTGAGATCTATTTTCTTTCAAACCACCACAACAATCAAGTGTGAATGAGAAAAAAAATTCACTTCAAAATGCTGTAGTGGTAAGGTGAACACCCTCTTTGACAAATCACACAATGCTGAAGTCACAATTGCAGGCCAGCTTTTTAAAATTAACAGTATACCTTACAGTTGTACTTTCTTCTAAAGATAACTATCTATCTATTTATTTTTCTATCTATCTATCTATCTATCTATCTATCTATCTATCTATCTTCCATCCATTTCAATCTTTCAGTGCTGAAGATTGAACCTAGGCATTGTGCATGCATGAAAAATACCTCACCATTGATCAACCTATATACTGTCAAATTCTGTTTTGAAATTTCATATGATTTATTTTTCCTGGAAATACTTCCATAGGAAATATGCTAAGAGAAGACACAAAAGTTGCTTTTGATCTCTGCTTCCTTAGTATAATATGTCATGGTGCAGAGGGAAAGCAATCAAAAACACCAATATTCTGGGTTATCTGTAGAAGCGCAGTGCTTGGAATTATAACTGTGGGAGCTTGTGTGTGTGTGTGTGTGTGTGTGTGTGTGTGTGTACACTATAGTTGTTCCTATAACTGATCTTTGAGCCAGTTATAATTTTAAAATGTAGCTATTCAATTTAGAAAAGTTAGACTTTCTGATTTGATGATTGAAGGTTTTGTGTGCATATATGTGTCTGTATGTGCATACGTGCACATGCATGTGGATCTGCCTATGCATATGCCTGCAGAGGACAAAGGAGAACATTGTGTTTCCTGCTCTATCACTTCCACATTATAATTCCCTGAGGCAGGGCCTCTCACTAAATCAGAAGCTATTCATTCTGGCTGGGCTGGATGCCTTTCAAGGTCAGGGATCCGCTTCCCTCCTCATTCCAGTGCTGGGATTATAAACATAAAGGGTGATGCCAGACTTTTCCTGGGTCCTGGGGATTGGGACCCAGGTCCTCATGCTTGCAGAGTCAACACTCTTACCTTCTTCCCTTCCCAGAGCTCATGTATTTTCACAGAATCCCCAGGCAATACTTACACAAAGACATCTCTTTGATAGTAAGATAGACACTAGATTTGGTGTCAGAAAATGTGGCTTGGCTTCCACTTATCATTCTTAATTAACACACCAGATATTTATTTGACTTTTTCATGCATCAGACCCTATACTAGGCTCTGAATTGACACAGTAGTGAGATTAACAATAATGTTCTCTAACTTAATGATTCCACATGCGAGAAGTGGATATTAATCAAGAAGAATGCCAATAAATCTTATTTGTTAACTCTCTTTGGGACTGAAAAATCAGAAATGCCATGAAAAAACATTAACGGAGAGGTCTGATTTAGTCTGGAACAGGGTTGGTCGTTCTCTTTACCCTGAGATGATGACCTTGACATGAAATGCTATTTAAATAAAGCTAGGACAGAATGCCTGCCACCCATGCACAGAAAGTCCATATGGCTTGGGGCATAGGACGGAAGGATGAAGCTGTGGAATTAATTCTCTAATATATGTCCTTTTAGGGGTAAGTCACCAGGGACTCTGGGTCTCCAATATTCTTTGCTCTGCTTCACTGTACTTTTTCTCAAGTCTCCCAAACATGTTTAACAATTCTTACATTCAGAGCTATCAGAAGCCCAACCAAGCTGTCAATAAATCTAGCATGATTTTAGAATCTTAGTTATTTATGCAATGGTCCTTCAGGCTTCTAAGTTGATTAGATGTCAATTATTCATTTATTGAAAAAATGCATTCAATACACAATATCTCTTCCTCTGCTACAGATGGCTGAGAACTGCACAGAGCTTGTATATTGGGTATATTGGTCAATGGCTCTTGCTTGCACCCTCACCTCACTTTCTGCATAGTCTTGCTGATATGCTTTGCTATGGTTCAAATTTATCTGACCCCCCCCCCCCGGCCAGTTCATGTTTTGAGAACATAGCTCCAGTGCAACAGTGCTAAGATGTAGGAGCATTAATGCTGCTACCCTAGAAGTGGGCTTTTTTTTTTTTATCAAAGTGTGAATTTCTGGTTTTTTTTTTGTTGTTGTTGACTGAGGTTTCTGTTGACAGAGATTTCTTTCCTCCCTGATTTTAAGTCCCAAAGAATCACACAGCGGTTTACATTAATTATAAACTGATTGGCCCATTAGCTCAGGCTTCTTATTAACCAATTCTTATAACTTACATTAGCCCATAATTCTTGTCTGTGTTACCATGTGGCTTGGTTCCTTTTTCAGCGAGGCAGTCACATCTATCTTGCTCTGTGTCTGGGTGATGACTGCAGACGGAAACTTTGCTCTTCCCAGAATCCTCATTGCCCTGCCTCTACTTTCTGCCTGGTTGCCTCACCTATACTTCCTGTTTGGCTACTGGCAAATCAGCATTTATTTGAAATACAAGTGACAGGGTACAGACCATTGTCCCACAGCACCCCATGACCTTTATTTTGTCTCTAGCTTTATTTCCTCCTATTTCCCTTTCCTCTGCCTCTCCCCGTACTTGCCCTCTCTCTACCATGCTTCCCTTGACCTTCTGTCTTCCACCACAGATGATAGGTAAATAACATCCTTATCACATATGGACTCTTCAACTTTAATTCCCACCCTCTAGAACTGTAATAAATAAAGCTTTATTCTTTATAAATTTCCCACTATCAAATTTTCTATTATAACATCACAAAATGGATTGCAGCAACATTTTTATGTCCAATGGACCAGCAGAGAAGAAAGGGCTGAGGCAAAGGTAGAACCACCATGTATTAATGCACTGAAGAGCTGAGTGGAACAGTGCTCGGCAGGCAGGACCACTGTTACTACCACTGTGTTAATTTTGAGATCAAGATGTTTCTTTACATGGAAGACATACAATGCAGACATCCCCACTTTCCAGGGATTCATGCAATCCTGGCAGTGAGGAAATATAGGAAATTCCATGATATTTTTGTTTTTGTTTAACTCTTTCAAAGCATATATGATCTCTTCAGAAATCTGAAACTCAACCCAAATTAGAAACTTAGGAAAATACAAATGAATTTTCCTAAAAGTCCAATATTAAGATTTTGCAATTTAATTGAATCACATTTTAACTTTTTGCTGGCTAATTTTGGTTGTCAGCCTGACAGAATTTAGAATCCCCATGAAGACCCACCTCTGGGTATATCTACAAAAGTGTTTCTAGGAAGGTTTAACTAATTAAGGAAGAACCGATCTAAATGTGGGCAGTGCTGGCCCGTGAACTGGGGTCCCTGACTAAAGCAAGAAGCAAAAATCAAAAGGCAGACGAGCACCAGCACTCAGCTCTCTGCTTCCTGACTGTGGCTGCACTGTGGCGGCCTGCTTCACAGTCCTGGCAGACTTCAACCCTCTGTGCCATGATGGACCCTATCATCAGACTGGGAGTCCCAAATATGCTCTTCCTTCTCCGAGTGGCTTCCGTCAGGCATTTTGTCACACCAGCTGAGAAAGGTAATCAACACATGACTTCTCTCCCGACTGACCTCTTTCCACCAGGAATCCTGCTTCTGGTCTTTGCCCTAGGTGATAATTAAGGCCATTGCTACTGAACGCAGATCATGTGCTGAGCCTCCTGTCAAAATAATTGTAAGGTTTATTGGACATGTTGGGAACAGTAGATGACAAGGTAAGACTTTTCTTCTAGGGTTTGTAAGCTTGCCCTCACTCACCAATGTCTTTCTGCATCTCTCAGTATAGCACCTTAGTTTCTATTGTTAGAAACATTCCTTGCATTTTAGAATGTCTTGCATATCATAGTCCCTGTTAAAATACTATGCTACTGAAGAAAAACAAACAATTCTAGTGATCCCACTCAAACAATTATAACAACACCATCAGTTAAACCGGGTTTTGTGTCACACGCCTGATCACGTGGGCAGAGGATGAGGAATATAAACCTAGCCCTGGCTGCAAGGTGAGACTCATAAGACAAAACAAAGAGAAAAATTAATGACAAGTCCAGATCTTCTCACATTCCCCTTTATCTTTATCCCAAATTTCTGCTATTTCATTGAACATCCAGATCTTCCACAGCAGACAATGTGAGGCCATCAAGGATGCTCTAGGATAGATTTCTGTGCTCCTGGCTGAAAGTCTCATGAGAACATCTGTTTTTTGCTTCCCCCTGAGAGTGCTGTGCTGCTACTGTGTCTGTCCTGATGATATAGGAGCCGGCTTTAGACTAGAGCTGTGTACTGTAACCTCCATGGAAGCTCATATTTATTCTGGCTGTCTTTTATTTATGTTTGTGCTTCTGGAAACTGAACCCAGGTCTTCTTGCATGTTAGAATCTACCAGTGAGCTACTCCTCCAACCCATGATGCTTATCTTTAATTTCGATTATATTTTGTGTTCTTAACCTTATTCTAAATTTGCCTTTACAAATATAAATGTATTTACAGTCTCATTTGTGTAATGTTGATTCTGAAGTTATATTAGCTGACTGAATCTTCTTTTGTTTATTATATATAGCAATGATTTAATACACTTTTTAAAGTTTGCTTATTTTTTGGCATTTTTGAATAAATATTTAATGAATTTTTACTACCCATTTTCCTGTCACACCTATTTCATTCCTTTACTGAAATCCTTCCCCTCTCCCCCCCCGGAGCAAGTCCCTCTTCTATTTCTATGTTTGCGTGTGTGTGTGTGTGTGTGTGTGTGTGTGTGTGTGTGTTAGATGTACGGCTTAGGGCTGAGGGCTTCACAGTAGTTGAATACATTTCTCTGTGACCTTATTCCATTGTCAACAAAGGCAGGAGATTGCTGATTAATTAAGTCTACATCCTCTCTAACAGAAAGGAATGTCCTTGAGTTTCTCTATCACTTGACATTGTCATTTTAACTTTATTCATTAGCTTTATTTTGCTGTGTGAGAGACTCTAGACAAAATAAGCTTGTCAGCTATAGTTTTGTTTCTAGATAAAATATTAATTCTCTTGTTCGTTTGAATAGATAGCATTAAAATTGTTTCACTGGGACTGGCTCTGTGGTTAAAAGTATGTACTACTCTTGCAGAGGACTCAAGTTTTATTACAAGCACCCATATTTAGCATCTCATAACTGCTTGTAATTCCAAACCCAAAGGACTAATACCCCCGGCCTCTGTTGGCGCTTGCACTCATGTTCATAAACCACAGACAGACAATACACACAATCAAAATTAATATAAAAGACTTTCAAAAATAATGCCACTGTGCAGATGCTAGGATCCTGGCTTAATGTCTAATGGTAGGATGATGGGGAAAGAGGAATCTAGATCATAGGAAGGGAGGACCAAGTTACTTTGGTCCCATTCCACAGTTGTGCCTCTGAACAGTGAAGAAGCTTTCTTGACACCCAACATGCTGAAGGTGTAGAAAATAGGACGTAAAGGCAGAATTCTTCTATTTGTGGCTTTCTTTTGAGAGAAGTCCTGATTAGACACAAGACTGCAAACACTTTTGTCAGTAGAATGTTCAGAGTCATGCTTGTAAAGGCCAGTGTTCATCAGAGAACTCCCTGGAACTGACCACGCGTGGACTTGGTCGAGTTTAGTGGTCGCTAAGGCAGATTCTGCTCTGCAGGGCTTTGTCAGAACAGCCGTTTGGGAGATGAAGGTAAAGCTCTGAGTCTGTGACACAAGTGAACTGAGTTTTCATTGAGTTTTTTAAAATTAAAGATGAAACAAGATTCACATCAGTAGTGACAGATTCTCATAAAGGGTTCTGACCTCGTATGTGGCATGATTCCCTCTTGTTTTCAAGTTCTGTTATGTTCTAGAGAAATTCAATATTTTTAATCAAATTCTTAAAGACAAATAAAGGTGCTAAAAAGAATACCTTAGTTTGCATACTGGAATTCAATTCAGTAAAAGGAAATTCCACACAAATGTCTGCTGACATCTAAGTTTCTGTGGATTGTTTATATGAGATATTATTAAATGAGTGTGCCAAGAACTGCCCTGTTTCTTTAATTACAACTCAATCCAACAACCATCATATTATTATTTAATTTTGATGGATGAATAGAATTAAAAGTAGGAATATAATGCATAGTCCTCTGAGTGACATGGGAACATTACTGGTCTTCTGGGGGTGTAGTTGGCATTTAGAAAATGGCTTTTCATCTAGATGTTGATTCCAGTTTTCCTACTTGTGGGTTGTATAATCTTAAACATAATATCTGTGGATCTTGTGCTTACCCACTTATAGAACGAGGACAATAGTTTCATCATTTCCATGATATACAAGATCAGTTTCATATGTGGCTAGGACACAAACAAATCTCAAAAATGTATATTGCTCTCCATTACAGTGAAGGAAAGAATTAGAGGACTTTGTCGCTTGGCAGGTCAAGACAGGTCAAGATATAGTCAATTTTGAGATAAGAATATTCCATACTTCACTTTATTGTTACTGTGATTTTCCTTTGCTCATTTGTCCATTCTCTCCCTGTGGAAAGGTTAACACATGGTCCCAGCCACTATGCTGAGAATTCTGCACAAAGCCTACGCTCAGTAACCTCCTAGTGGCAGTGTTCATTGCCTGAAACCTTTTGTGTGAGCATGGCTGCATCCTCTTCAGTTCACTGTGGCATAGCCATCATTCACAGAGATATTTTCAGTCTGGCCCAGGCATATTTTTCTGCTTCACTCAAAAGGTACCTTTTCAATTAGCTGGGCTGAAGATGACTGAGCTTACACAAATGAGGGCCAGTGAGAAAATGAATCCCTCCTGATTTTGTCTAGTTGTTCATCCAGAGTCAGGCAAGAATCCCCCTCCAAGTTTATAAATCGTTCCTCTTATTCCAAAACAGAAGTGAGAGAGCAGGATCAGCATGCATGAGTAGGTAAGATTTTTTGATAGTAACTTAAATTACTAATATCATAAGTGACCACAATTAACATCCTACAATTTGGAGTGAAATTAGACACTTGGGCTGGCCAAGGACATTAGGGATGTATTTGTATATACAAAACTTAGCTCTGTCAATGAACTGAAAAGTTACATTTCTCAGACTACAAACTCCCAGTGAGCAGAAGACTCAGGCTTGGCTAAGGATCCGTTGTGGAACGTATTGAAAGCCTAAAGTATTTAAATAGTTTAGATCATGGTGGTCTTTGTCTTATTCCATATATCATTAAGCATTTTAGTGTGTCTAAAAGCACAGAGAGCCTGAACATCTCTGAGAGTTAGACCATGTGTTAACAGAGGAAAGACTATTTTAGGAAGTTTTACTAGCCAGGAGGTAAAAACAGGGCCTTTGGCATTAGGACCATTGAGACCATGGATGGGAGAAAGAAAGCTTGGCAATATTTGGGTAGGATCCTCAGGCAAAGGGTGAGAAAGTTTTTCTCATCTGAGAATGATGGTTTTTGGACTCTCTGGAGAGACAGCGTTGCTATGAATATGAAATGTACTAGCCTATGGTAGAGGGGTAGCTCTTAGGAGGCCGTGACTGGTAAAAAGACTGAAAACTCAGATCCTAAAATTTTGTCACTGGGCCAACATAGGATAGGTTTCATTTGAGAGGTGAGGCAGTAGACCTATAAATATGCCTTATATGAATAGTTACAAGCCAGTTTCCAGAGTCTATGAAAGCAATTTGACATTGATATATGTATGTGTGTAATCATCTTTTAACTTATGTATATGTCTTAGACATAATGAGATTTTGTTTTATTTTATCTTTCAGTATGAAGTTGAGAGAAGATATTTCCTTAATTCTAAACTGTTTGCATATCTATTCTTTAACTATATATGTGTGAACGTATTTTGTGTGTGTATATATTAGCCCTTTACCTGATGAGCCATCTTTATGCCCCATTATTGCTTTCTCTTCATCCCAAAGACTGCTTGTGGTGGTTTGAATGAGAATGACCCCCATATATTCATATATTTGAATTCTTGGTCCTTTGTAGGTGGAACTATTTGGGAAGGATTAGGAGGTAGGGTCTTCTTAGAAGAGGTATGTCACTCAGAGTAACTTTGATATTTCAAAAGACATGAAATCCCCAGTCTCTCTGCCTTGAAGATTTGGTTCCTTCCCTCAAAAATCATGGACTCTGACCCTCTGAAACCACAAGATTTTATAAGTTGTCTTGGTCTCTTTGTTTTATCATAGCAAAAAAAAAATTAGCTGAGACACATCCTATCATCTCGATGTTATTCCATTCCTCCAACCTCACCTCCCTGTTTGGAAAAACTCACAGTGGCTAGGTCTCTTCCTAAGGTACTTCACCTTCATAAACACCATGTGCTGGCTTCACAGAAGTAAAGTTAGCTTCCCAGAAATCAAACTCTTCATAAAGCAACATCAGGAAAAATGAAGACATTCTTATAATAGGAGACTCAGTAACTTTGCCTGAAGTCTCAGCTGTAGTACTCAGGAAGAATTGTTTGGGGAGTAGAGGTTAGCCATCTGACAGACAAATGGTTCCTTTTCTGAATCACTCGTGGTTTTCAGGTCTGTGAGACCAACAGCAACAAGATTTATATTCAATACATACCTGTACTTTGCACAAGTTTTAGAAACCTAGAGTACATATTTTAAAGGCAAGTGTGGTCATTCTATCTTTGATATTTTATGGAGAATGATCCAGGGAATCATCTTCAGTCAGTATTAAGTGTAAGCTGTGGTCTATGTAGAAGCCTGTAGCTACACAGGGCTTGTTTCTGTATAATGACTTGTTTCTTAGCTCAGTTTCAGGTTAGATAGTCATCAGGGGAAATACTTCTTCCCTTTTCTAGGTCTTCTATGAAGTGCTGTTGAGAGGAGTGAGTCTTGAGACCTATCTGGAGATAGATGGCCATGTTTGCTGTGCTAAAAATGAACTGAGTCAGCCAGGAGAACGTCTTTCCTTCAGGTGTAGTCTCCCACCACTTCTTGAATGTTCTCTCCATCTGTGTGTACAAAAGAACACTGCTATACTCTACACAGCGGTAGGGGAGGACAATTGGATTGCTGCAAAAAGGACAGCTTTTCACACCAGGCCTCCCTGGAGAGAATGTCCATGTAATTGGTGTGCAGCAAGCAAAAATAAATCTCCACTTCCATGGCAGGTGTGAATACTTTTTCTTCACATGCTGCGGAGTTGTCAGGGAGTGTGATGGAGGTGTTCTGAAGAGAGGCTGATTCCCACTGCATGAAGCTGGCCACGGTATGACACTCGACCAACAGAGAAATGGAGTGTTACTGTGAAAGGAGCTGGCAGATTTAATTTGGTTCTGGGAACAGAGCCTCCCGACACCATGCTGGAAACTAACTCATTAGCTGTGATCTTGTAAAAATTTTGGCATTCTGAGAAGAAATGATTTGATCACAATTTGTCACATAAAGAGTTTTTGGAGTAGCTTTAAAATACAGTGTAGGGGGCTGGGGAGATGACTGAAGCCGTGAAGTGGTGCTGTGCAAGCCTGAGGATCCGAGTTCAGCTCTGCAGAATCCACACAAAAGCCAACCTGGTCATGTGAATGCTATACCAGTGAAAGAGTAGGAGCAGCGACCCCAGGAGCTCACTGCTCAGTCTATGCAAGTTGGTAAGTTATGGATTCAATGAGAGATCCTATCTCCCCAAATGAAGTAGTGTTTGAGGAAGATACTCAATGTTGACCTCTGTCCTCCACATGCAGTCTCATACATGTGTACATACACAACTCACATCACACACATCTGCACATACACGCATGGTGCGGGATAAATGCTGATTGGCCAGGCAGGAAGTATAGGCGGGTCAACCAGACAAGAAGTAGAGGTGGGGTGAGGAGAACAGGAGAATTCTGGGAAGAAGGAAGCTCTTCCCAGGACTCCTGCCAAGACCACCGAAGAAGCAGGATGTGACCTGCTCTGCTGAGAAAGGTACTGAACCATGTGGCTAACATAGATAAGAATAATGGGTTAATATAAGTTACAAGAGATAATAAGAAGCCTGAGCTAATGGGCCAATCAGTTTATAACCTAATATAGACCTCTCTGTGTGATTTCTTTGGGGTTAAATGGCTGTGGAAAACAGGCAAGACATAAACCCCAACAAGCAGGCCTTCATGTTACATACACATATATGCTTATATACACAGCAAGATAGATCCATGTGGAAACAAGTATATCTAATATAATAAATTACTGGGAAGAGAATATAGTCAAACCTTGCAAGAATACGCGTATGTATTTGTGTGTGTATCTGTGTGTGTGTCCAGAAGGAGAAAAACCCACTTACTGAGGAAAACTTGCACACAATCTACTAAATATTGGATATTCAAAGTATGGTTGTTAAAAAACTATGGAAAGTGAGCATCAATATGAGGGAAAATGAGAGCAAGAAAATACGAAGTAGAGTTATGATATCAATAGCCAATGAATCGCTGGGGAGGCAGAGCTTTATGAGTCTTGGCAGGCGGTCAGACAGGAGTAGTTTCTCTTCTGCTAGCAGTTTGAAGTGGTTATTAACCATGCACAGTGGAAAGGGATCCGCTGAAAACAGAAGTCACTTATGAAATAATTTGTCTGTTGTTTATTCTCCTCTGCTTAAATAACAAGATCCCTAAACACCCAAAGTAAGATATTTTTTATACCAAAAAAAGACAGTTTAACTGAAAATATGAAAACCTCTGTTTTTGGTGGATCCTGACTGCCTGTACTGCTGTTTGCATTTCCTGTCTCCAGATGACACATTCTCCAGCTGACTGAAGACTGCCTGAAGATAATGCTGGGAGGCCCTGCTGGTCAGAGGTTGCACACTACCATAGTCTACTGTCATCTTTCTCTAAGCTTGACAATGTGGAGGACTCCCCCACCACTGCAGTGAGGACTTCCTGCTCTCTACCTGCCCTTATCTGGAGACTCTCTAGGCCAGAGGACTGACCTTACCTGAAAGTTGTCTCCAATCCTGGATGCCTGATTCATCTCTAGTGTGACCCTTGGCACAGTTTTTTGCTAAAAGATTTTCCCTGTTGCAGGTAGGGTAACTAAGACTTGTACTAGGAGCTTTGATAGGACCCTGCTGCCAATTATGAAGCCTTATGACAGGAGAGTGCCACTTAATCCAAATTAGGGTTTGTTCACAGGCTCCCTAATCCTGTATATTTTCCATACTTTGAAACAAAGCTGATCTGATTCGTTGAAGTTGTCTCTTGGAGGGTTGTCTCCATTGTATCCACAGTCATCTGAACCCTGTTCCCTCCACCCACTTGAACCTGTCCCCATGATCCGGAGGAAGAAGCAGAGTCACATTATGCCAGGTCAACAAACAATGGCAGAGACTTAACTAGTAAAATAACATCAATTTGGAAAAATCCAACATAAAATGCCCACCCAGAAGGGATCTCTCAGGGAACCAGGGCAATAAAAGATAAAGGAAAATGAAATGACAATACACCAGGTTGCTGTCTAGTTAAACCACAGCATAGACTTGCATCTGTCCATAGCTGTAAGAACAAATGCTCAGTCCATGAATTCAGTGGAAAACAGGTGTCAAGTCTTGCTTAATTTAATATACATATATAGATACATAGTTATTTGTTTGATTTTTATAAATAGAGAAACATACACATATTTCTCAAATAAAGATACTGTGGATTGGAAAGAAAACAACCCCCAAAGGAGCGCTACTATTAGGAGGTGTGGCTTAGTTGGAGTAGGTGTGGCCTTGTTGGAGGAAGTGTGTCACTGTAGAGGCAGGCTTTGGGGTATTTGGCTTAAGTTTTACTCATTGTCACAGTCTCTTTCTTGTTGCCTACAAGATATAGGACGTTTAGCTACTACTTCAGCTCTACATCTGCCTGCATGCCTCCATGCTCCCCATCATGATGATAACGGACTGAACCTCTGAAACTGTAAGATAGCCACCCCAATTAAATGTTTTCTTTACAAGAGTTGCCCTGGTCATCGTGTTTCTTCACAGCAATAGAAACCTTAACTAGGACAGATACTTGCATCAAATTTTGTATTAATAAGTTTTATGTAATACATATAAAATTCATTATGTATATTCAGCACGCACATTGAACCTACCTTTTCATTTAATTTTCTTTTCCTTTTTACTTTTGAGACAAGGTTTCTCTATGTATTCCCGGATAGTCGGGAACTCACTTAGGTATATCAGACTGGCGATGAACTTATTTAGATTCATCAGTCTCAGCTTCTAAAGTGCTGGGATTGAAGGTGTACCCCACCATGCCCAGATTTTCATTTAATTTCAGTTGATTGAATTTTGGAGTATTCTCAGATAACTGTGTCTGACCACTGTGCACATTAACTAGAGAGTGAAACAAAATTTTGCATGTCTGTATAAATGTAGTATACACTGATGTTTTCAGCATACTCCTTATTCCTTAGGTGTGCTTAAGTATTTGCTACTGTGGCACAAGACTGGCAAAGATTGAAACACTGAAAGTATATTTCTACAAATCACATAAATCTTTCCATGTTTTGACCTATTACTACAATACCTTAGATTTTATATTAAGTAAATTTGCAGTTCTAAAACTAAGGTTTCCCTCTGGAAAGTTAATTCAAGTATGATTTCTGAACATACCTATTTCTAGAATAATTTAAAGACTAAATGTATTAAATAATTACATCTAAATGTGTGAAATAGACAACAAAACTTTGCTGAATTCCACGTGTAGCTTTCTTTTCCTTTTGTTGCTAGGTCACAATGATGTCCCTGTGTTTACAAGTAATTTAGAAATAAGCTAAATAAAAAAAAATAGAGTCTAAAGGGAAATACTATCACATAAAGATACATGGATCACATATCACAAGGGCAAGTGGAATTTCCATCCATGCTTGGTAGCACCAAATTCCATCACTAGCCATTTCCCACACTCAGCACAAGGCTTTTCCAACATAAGTACATTTGCTCCCCTGCCTTCTGTATCGTGAGAAACAACGCCCTGGCATTTCATTTCCTGCTTCACAGACCAGACATTTTTAGCAACTTGAGGACGTGTGACTTGAAAACATGAGCAGCATTGAGAATTGTATTCTCTTCCAGTCTTCATAGCTAAGGGGAGTTAGAGTTGAACAATTCCCAGTGCTGCATAGAAACAGAAAAATATTAAGTTCACAAACTCAGTCCTTGGCATTGAAACTGACCGTGAAGGTTTTTCAGAGTGGGAAAGAAGGACCACACAAGTTAGGTTTTAGAATCCTCCTGGAAATGGCCAAAATGACTAGCTATTAAAAATGTCAAGACTTTAGTTTTCTTATCCTTAAAGTCAAAGGCTTGAGTAGGTAAACTCTAGGATCCTTTTCAAATAAAATAATTGTTATATGTATTCCACTAGCCATAATTTTGTGGATGTATTGTCCAACTCAACCAAATGGTTAATTTCCCAGGTATGTTAATCATTGGACCTTCTGATGACGATGTCCTTTGTTTTGTGACTTTGATCTCTCCTGGTCTGGGTGGTATCTCTCCTAGGATATATGTATTCTGAACTAGGGCTGTGGCTACAGGGAGCTGTTCAAATGCATTCCTTATGACCCAGGAGAGCTTAGTCCATCCCACAGAAGCATTTGATGGACCTCGGAAATATTTATTTTGTGTTGGTAAATTTACTGCATCATCTCCCAGTAGCCATGAATGAAATGTGAATTTTGACAGCCCCAGCTTCCCAGAGGCATTGGTGGCTCCTATCAGCAATATTGCAGTGACAAGCTTTTGGACCCTAGGAAGTGCAGAGGCACTGCCACAACTCTCTATTATGTATGGGTCATAACTGTGTGACCAGTCCTCTTCAGAAGGGACTTAGGATGGATCAGCATTCTGTACATAGTACCACAGATTCCAAGTGAGACAGCTGATTATGTGGCCTTGAAGAAACTGAGCTCTAAAGTTGGAAAATGGGTGTGATAGATTACCTGAGACTAGGTTTGTAAAGCACATTAGATGTTTTGCAAATTCAAGGAATTTCTTTTCACTGCCCTTTCCTGTCATGTTTATCCTGTGACAAATAAAATTAATTCAACCTGTTAGACTGCCAGTAGGTTCAGAATTGGACTTCTCTTTTGGTCTGAAGAGAGGAAGTTTGCACCAACTTCAAGAATATAAGTACTTACAAAATACTTGTCAACATGGATTCTTAGTGAATCTTTACATTGTTAAAATAAAAACAGTCAAATAGATATTCAGCACACTGAATACCACATCATTCATTTTTAGAGAGATCCATGAAAAAGAAAGAAAAGAAGGAAGGAAGGAAGGAAGGAAGGAAGGAAGAAAGAAAGAAAGAAAGAAAGAAAGAAAGAAAGAAAGACAAAAAGAAAGATTGGGGCTGGAGAAAAGGATAGCTTAGTGATTGCTTTTCCAGAGGATCTGTGTTTACTCAACATTCACATGGTGGGTCATAACGGAACTTCAATCCTAGGGTATGACGTCTTTTCTGGTTTTCATTGTTATCATTTCATGCTCATGGTGATGAAACATCCATACATGTAAAATAAAATAATTTAAAAACAAGCAAACAAAACTCAGACTTCTTGAGATAGCATTCACACACTATATGATTACTTACTTGGAATATCTAGTGCAATTTTCTTTTTTATTTCTTTTTTTTTTTATTTTTCCATTCAAAAATTGACACTTCCTCCCCTTCTCCCATTCCCCTCCTGCTACCCCACCAACCCTCCTCCCTCCCCCTCCATCCTTAAGAGAGGGCAGGGTACCCTGCCCTGTGGGAAGTTCAAGGCCCTCCCCACTCCATCCCGGCCTAGGAAGGTGTGCATCCAAGTAAACTAGGGTCCCAAAAAGCCAATACATGCAGAATAGACAGGTCCCAGTGCCATTATCGATGGCTTCTCAGTCCGTCCCCATTGGCAGCCATATTTAGAGAGTCTGGTTTGATCACATGCTCGTTCAGTCCCAGTCCAGCTGGATTTGGGGAGCTCCCATTAGATCAGGCACACTGTCTCAGTGGGTGGACCAACCCCTCGCGGTCCTGACTTCCTTGCTCATCTTCTCCATCCTTCTGCTCTTTTTTTGTTCTTTTACTTTTTTGTAAAGAAAATGCATATTATCAAAATTGTTACTCAGTTTTTAACTGTTTACTTCTGTGATGTTAATTGAAGTCACAGTGTTATAAAACCATCACCATGCTATCTCTCTTTTCCTCCCTCCCTGTCACTCCTTCCCTATCTATCTATCTATCTATCTATCTATCTATCTATCTATCTATCTATCTATCTATCTATCTACACATTTTTAAATCTTCCTTAGCATGAACTGGATACATTAAGCAACAATTCCTTTCTACTCTTTGCCTAATCCCCATAACTGTAATCTCTTTCAGATCTCTACAGTATTGTTCTCTAGATTTGAAACTGCTCATTCTGGTCATTTAATACAAATGGAGTCATATAATGTACGTTCCTTAGAGCCCAGCGTCTTTGACTTAGCACTAAGTTTATTAAGGGTCAGTGATAAACACCCCATTGAGTATATCCTCCCCACTTCATTTATACATTCATCTGTTGGCAGATATCAGGCATATTTTATCTATCGATTGATGTGAGCGATGCTGCAATGCTCCTTGGCTTACAAATGTCAGTTGAGGTTCTTGGCTCCAATTCTTTCAGCCATGGAGCTAGGAGTCAAGTTTCTTTCTTTCTTTTTTTTTTATTTTTTTTTCCATACATTGTTTTGTTTTATTTTTTCCATTCAAGAACATAATTAAAGAAATAAATTTTTTTTCCTTTCTTCCCCTTCTCCCGGTCCCCTCCCATTACCCCCCCACCCC
>PVIU01022499.1:0-29234 GCA_004026605.1 Ondatra zibethicus
GTCCAAATGGATTAAAGACCTCAACATAAATCTAACCACACTGAACCTGATAGAAGAAAAAGTGGGAAGTAGCCTGCAGCACGTGGGCACTGGTGACCAGTTCTTATGTAAAACCCCAAGGGCACAGACAATAAGAGCAACAATTAATAAATGGGACCTCCTGAAACTGAGAAGCTTCTGTAAAGCAAAAGACACAGTCGTTAAAGATATTTTTCAAAGCTGATTGCTCTAGAACCTCATTTGTCCCCTAGATTTTTGATCAGTATTCAAATCATAAGGCCTGTCATATTTATTTTTATTCTTTCAAAAGTAAAAAGGGAAGCTTGAGAGTGGCCTGGAATGCTTTCCTAGATATTTACTGGGGTATTGACTGTAGCCGGTCTGTTATGATGTTTGCATTTATACACTTCAGTTTTAAAATAGTGAGGGAATGACTTCAGCGGGAATGTGTAGAATATTTCTAACATTTTGCCTTCTTTTCTTCTGATTTCTTAGTATCAAAATTAAATTGTTTTTCTAAATTCAGATAACAACTATATCAAGCAATGTCTGAGTGATGCTTACCGTAGTTGATTAGTGTGTGGTAGACAATGGATAGTGAAAAATCCTTAATTATGCCAGGAATTGACATACTGACATTTATCTCTACTGAAAATAATACCAGGGCATGATTCTTTCCGGGAAGAAGAGCATTAACAATGGTTTGGAGCAGCTGGCTTGGCAGACTGTCACTGTTTGTCCCTGTTTGGTTTTGTTGAGCGCTTGAGCCTGTATTGGGTAAGTTATTTGGTATTTCCAATACCCCTTAAAGGTCGGAGAGACAGCTGTCTGATTCCAATGCTCTCTGCTGGAAGTATTTATTCAATAATCAAACCTTAAGCATTTTTAAGCACTGCTCATTATTTTACATGATTTGTAAAAATTCAGTTTTATGAGCATTATTTAGAGTTCACTTTTAACTTTTCCAACTTGTGAAGACAGAATGCTAACAAAATAAAATACCTTTACATCCTTTTCAGAGTTTTGAGAATATGTTAAATTATTTTATAATTTTAAAGTGTCATATTAATATATGCATAATACATTTTCATTATGCATTATATATGCATATTTATTTTGTGAATTTTCTCAAGACACTACATAAATAAGTAAATAAATAAAATTAAGCTTTACATCTAATAGATGTTTGATTTCCTCATATGTGAACCCTATCATCATCATGAAGGCAAGATTACATAGTAATGACATTAGCATATATCTTCTTATATAGGAAACAGTAGTAACATGCTACATGCTATTGTAAGTGATACATTTAGATAGATTATAAATGAAGAAACAAAAGAAGATGTAGTATAGTATATTTTGAGCAAATAGTCTAGCAAATGTCCATTTAACACTAACACAGCCAGTCTACCAAAGATCACTACTGTCTCGTAGTGGTAGCTGTCAATTATTTCCTCTACCTTACTCTGAACCCTTGTGCATTTGACTTATTCCTATATCTTTTACCTATGTAATATTTTAATTTTATCCATATATACATATGTGTGTATGTATACAGAAATATAACACACACATCTTGTATTCATCACTTAGACCCATTGACTATTCTAATTAATGTTCATGATTTTGAACAATTCACTCCAGTTTAAAGAAACTATCTAAGTAAATGCATTGGCTGTGGGAGGAAATGTCATCCACTGAGGATCCACCAGCTCTGCCCAGTTGCTCCATTAAACTCTGTAGATGGAAAGATAGATCTTCACTTAAATGATACTTGCTAGGTAAAAATATTTGAAATTTTCCAATAATTCATGTCTTTATCTCAATCATGATTATATTTCAGTATAATTATGAAATTTGAACTTTTACTAATTAAATGAAATTTAATTTTATCGTGTTCATCTCTGAACAGTTTAAGTATGATTTAATGCTCTAGTTTACCTTCAGGTTGTGCAAGATAATGTTATTTCCCTTTAAATTATACTTCCATGCTTTTTAAATGAATTTTCAAATTTTCATATGAATTCTTATTTTCATATGTCTGTGTGTAAAGAAATGCTGCTTCATTTCAATGGATCAATCAGTTACCCATTGCATTTCTATGCTGTGAACTTCATGAGCTTCATTGAAGTCTCCATGAGCTAGAAGGTTTAGATACAGTTTAAGGGCTGGCAAAAGATGGCTCAGAGGGTTAGAGCACTTGCTGGTCTTGCAGAGGACTTGGATTTGGCTCTTAGCACCCACACTGTGACTCACAGCCACATGTAATTTCAATTCTAGGGGATCTGACACCCTTTTCTGACCTTCAGAGGTATCAGGCATGCATTTAATTATACATATACATGTAAGCAAAACAGTGAGTGATACATATGCAATAAAATAAGTATTAAAAATATCAAAGTACAACAATGAACATATACTTAAAATTCATTGAAAGTGTTTATGTACTTACTCTAAAAATTCCAGAAATTCATTTTTTTATCTAATATACATATCTTGTTTTCAAATAACATTTATGTTATGAATTTTAAAATTTTAGTATATTTAAATAAATGCTTCACTTTTATTTCATTTATATGAAATATTTACAGGTTTATATTTTATTCTGAAAGCTATATTTCTATTCAAAATATTTCTATTCAAAAGTTCTTTGCTTTTGAGCTCCAATTGAATCTGTCAAACTGTTAAGTAATGTTAAATATTTATATCCCAATAGGATTGAAAACACCTGAAAGGAATGTTCTTATTTAGTAGACAAACATGTTTTTAAAACACATCCTCAGAATTCAAACAATATGTAAATCTGGCAAATATTTGTTCACAAGAAATTAGAATCATTCTGAAAATTTTTGGAAAATAGTATTCTGATGTTCTTGCACGTTGGGGAAACTATGCCATTCACAGATAAGTCCTCTGAGGAATCCTGAAGTATAGGTAACATTTAAAGCATCAAGATCTTCCACTTTTACCTTTAACCATTTGTTTTCTTATCTGTTTTGCTTCTCCCTCTTGCCAACGCTTCCAATGTACAGCTTTTGCTCTTTCCCATTTCAACTGTATACCTATGGCCTGAGACAACAAGAGCCTGTATGCAGGATGCCATGCATCCTTTCAATGTGTATTTGTGGCTCATCAGGAATCTTGTCCCCTTTTCTATGACAATAAGAACTAGTTACCTATAAATCAATTAATATTTCCTTGCTGCTGCTGCTGTTTGTTTCATTGTCTTCTTTGTTGTTCGATTTTTTTATTTTGTTTTGGTTTGAGGCAGGGTCTCCCTGTGTAGCCCAATTCACAAGTTTTTCCTAGCATATCTGTGTGCTGACCAAAATTTCTCCACAAAATGTAGCTAATATAAACAATGTAGGCCAGTGGAGTTTCTTTGCAGTTGGTGAAATCTATGTGTGTGTGCGTGTATGTGTGTGCGTGTGTGTGTGCGTGTGTGTGTGTGTGTGTGTGTGTGTGTGTGTGTATGAATATATGAATACCTTTGGGTCTCAAAAACAGTTTCTTCACCATTTGCTTAGGTATTTGCACAAAACAAAAACTGAAACATAGAAAGCAGTGATTGTTGGAAGAGTCGCCACAGGCAGTTCTCCATGAGATGATAACTGCTCTGCCTTGGGAGGACTCTGAGATTCACCCAAAGATATGAAGACCCCTGTGACTCAAGAAGGGAGCAAGGAATTCCACTTCTTACATTTTTAATCGGCTCTCAGTAACAGTGCTTCTGAGCAAAATCACAAGGATAATGTTACAGACATTGGTAAATTGAAATGTATGATGATGTCACACCCGGGATGAGAACTTAGAGACTTTTGTAAAGCAACATATTTCATGTAACGTCAAATAGTTTTCAATTAATTTTAAGTGAAAATATATTATGATTACAGTAGCAAGATCTACCTATGAAATAACCAACTGAAATAATGCACAAATAAGGTATGTATGTACAAATAAAGGAAACAAAACTGTATAAAGGTAAATAATGCTCCTGAGAACCTTATATTCGTCATAGCATATTTGCATCGGATCGGCAGTGTAAATGCTAGGAACTGTTCTCTAATTCAAGGAGGACACATATCCTTCCACAGGTAGTCTTCATAAACACATGAACTTATCAACAGTGTGCTCAGCTCTCTAGAGACACCTTCAGTTATCTGTCTCAGTATGTCTCCTTGTTTTTCATATTGTGTCTCATCAACTCTAACTATCAAATTCTGTGTTCTCATTTCCTTAACCCACAATGTTCGCTGACTTCAGACAAGTCACTAACACTGGGCAGGTCTGAGTGTTTACTATTTATAATATTGCAATCATAGTAATTGGTAGTTAAATAGTTGTTACCTTGAAATCTGACCTTTCACCCTTTTCCACAATTTTTGGGATTTGTAGGAATGCATATTATCATCTCCCAACAGTGGAAAGTAAGAAATTAAAGAGAACTACTATGTCATCAAGTGAGATATGTATATGGCAAATAAGCACAGGAAAAATGCTTGACCTTGCTGATCATTTTTGAAGTAAAAGTTAATGGTAATGAGAACTCTTTAAACACATGTTAGAGTAACTAGAGTTAATAAAGTTGACCAACCAAGTCCTTTAAAGAATGTGGATGGGCTCTAACAAAAACGCCAGTGCCAAGCATAAAAAACTTCCTTACAAGTTGTTGGAAAGGAAGATCCAAGAGATTATAAAACTATATAGACTATTGGCATTGCCTTTGGCTGCCTCTCAGACATAGAAATTAAGTCCTTATTGCTGAAGACACCACACACTGAAGATACAGAACGTAGAGGAAACAAGTTGAAACTGAACTGGAATCCTCCTCATGAGTACCAGGTTTCAGAGTGTTGGAAGGAATTGTGCAAGCTGCCAAGGGGTTGGGTGGGTGGAAAGGAATCAATAATCCTACTTAGCTCTAACATCTATCAATAAAAACAATGGCAAGTTATCCCAAAAACGTATAGCAGTTGTATTTATAAACAACAGCTAGACAGTTGTGATTATGTCTTAACATATGGAAATAAAGTCATGCCAGGTACTATAAACCTAGCCTATTACTGGTGGCAAGTGAGGCCACGACCCCTAGTTAAGAACTTACTACTGCCATCTTCACAAAACAGTGGAACTTCTAAGTGTATCCTAAATAGCTACCTTATAGCCACAGATAAGTGTAGTTCCTCTCCATCAAACAAGCTTCCTTTAGTAGCATGCAGAGAGCATTACAGAAAGCCATAACTTTTTCAAAGCACAGAGAACAATCAAATGTGGGGTGCCCAGCCCTATCTGATACATCAATGACACAACCCCTACACCTAAGGCTTAGGAAACATCAAAGAAGAAGAAGAAGGATGATAGTATAAGCCAAAGTATTAGGTTTACTGAAGGAAAGTGTCTTCTGTGTATCACAAGGAAACTATGCCCAGGAAATCTCAGCAATATCCAGCCTAAATAAGACCTGAGAAATGACAACTCCAATTGATATGCCAGTGTGGGTAAAGAACTGCAGGCAATTAATGGCTCCTGAGAGAGGGAGAATCAGTCCCCCCCCAGGGGCAAGTCCTCTGATAGGTTATTAAATCGGCTTTAAATACATATAAGTAATACTAAATGAATTTGGATAGCTGTAGTTAAGTGCACACACATGTATGTGCATGTGTATATGTGTGTGTGTTATAATAATAACTAAGAGTAAGGTACCATAGAATAGGGAAATGATTTAGACACAGTACTCATACACAAAATATTAATTTTTTAAATGTAGAGGAAATGAAACTTGGGTAATGGAATGTACCACTTCAGAAGCTGTCTTTTTGTTTTATTAAAGAATGAAATATTAGCCTTCCCTATGATCCAGAATTTTCAATATATCTGTAAAGATATATGACATGACATCCATGCAATGTGAGTTCCTGAGTTAAATTCCAAATCAGGAAGATAGTTATCTGGGGTTAAAGATGTGTCTCAGTGGAATAACTCTTGTTTAGCATGGATCATGTCCATGTTTCAGTCCAGTATGCACTAGAGCTGCCCAATACAGCATGAAGTGAAATTTTTACCACTATTGCTACTAGTTAGTTGTAAATTGTTACAAAGTCTATGTTTTTAACTGTCTTAGGAGTTGAAATGAATAGTGTAATGTTGGTTAAGAGAGGCTGAAGTTGGGAAGGGGAGTTTGGAACGTAAGTCCATATTTGCAGTTATGCTGGGCGGATTAATATTAAGACTGAGAATACAGCATACAGCATAAAGATAGTAGTTTAAAATGCTATACTGCAATATATATTAGATGTTCTTACCACACAAGGAAGTAATTGGGATGTGAATAATGAGATAGTGTTGTATGCTTACAGAAATTGCTTCACAGTGCATGTGATTCAGAGCATTATGGGTGCATCTGAAACATAAAATACAAAGTAAGGCCATCGACATAGGAAAATAAATATATGAATATGACAAATAAGCATAAAAAAGTTTATATTCATTTGTTGGATATTCAAAGTAAAACAGTCATAATACAATAAAAATAAATGTGGATAATATTTAAAAAATACCAAAGTCACATTTCTTAAGTCAAATGTCACCAAAAATAAAACAGGATCAGCATCTTTTTGGAAAACAGAAAGCATGCAATACTACAGCAGATCAAGAATTTAGAGGGTGCTTTTATTTGCCTGTTTTACTGTGGCAGAATACTAAATTCTGAGCAATTTACAAGCTATTGGAACTATCCATTTCAACTGGTTAAGACGCTGAGATTTTAAGTTCAACTTTCAAAATATTGCACATGTAATTAATACAGGAGAAATTTTATTAATTGGTAGTAATGGTGGAAGCAATTTTATGCTGTGTTGTGTTGCGTGGTTCTGTGGCATCGTGGACTGGCACATGATTCAGGGTAAACAAGTGTTCTTCACACATGTGTTGTCTATAAAGTCTAAGACTAGAAGATGAGGATGTTCAGTGTGTGCAAAGATCTCTGCTCTCACAATACTGTTCTTCCTAAAGATCCACACCGCTGAATGTTGTCATGGAAGATAACTCAGTTTCAGCCGTGACTTTCATTGGGGCCCTTTTGAAGAGCATCAAGAAGCAGAGAAATCATTATACCTGAAGACTGTCCCCTCCTTGCTGCCTCTGTTTCTGGAAAGAATAAATCTTCATGGAGCTGACATTTGGACTTCATTATTTTCCACTGTTGAGAATAAGTTCATGAAGTTCTAATACCAGCCTAAAATACACTAGGTCAATATCAATCATGTTAGAAAATGTCTAGTTTGGATTTTTGTTGTCTCTATTGATTGCATTTATTCTGTTTGCCCATTATGAAATATCCTACCCTTTCACTTCAAATAAGGGCACTTTATTATTTTTTATTTTAAGGGTAAAGATTGAAAGATTTACTTTGGCTCACAGATTCAGTCCATTGTGGCAGAAGGGTATAAGAAACAAAATTCCTAACCTCTTGGCAACCAAGAAGCAGAGATATAATGCCCAAATTTATGGCTTCTAGTGGTCATGCTTTACTCCCTCCTGGCCCCCAGCTTGCCATATTCAGAGTGCACATTGCCCAATTAGTTAATCCTCTTACAACATGCCTAGGGGTGTGCTAAGATTATCTGCATTTCTTAATTGATTAAGTTGATTTGTGCTCCATCTTTTGTCAGTTGGAGATGTTTTAAACAAGTTCCTGTGCTCTTTTAACAGACTCCTAGCAGTTTTGGTTTTTTTGAAGTCTCCTAGAGCATGATTTACCACACCCATTTTGTACATTCCCCGCTTCAGATCTATAGTCCATCTTTTTCTATGGAGCGCTGAATTTTTCAAACAAAAAAAAAGTATTTAGGAGTCATTCCCTGGGTCAAGTCAAAGAGAGAGAGAGAGAGAGAGAGAAAGAGAGAGAGAGAGAGGAATCTTGACTTGGAGGCTGTACCATGCACCTTTTAATTCATTTTAAATAAAAAGATTTATTTTTATTTATATTGTGTGTCTAAGTGAGTGTATTCCTTAAGTACTCAGGTGCCCACAGAAACCAGAAAGCAACATTCCATCCCATGAAGTTGCACTTACAGGTGGTCATGAGCTGTTTTGTATCTGCTGGGACTTGAACTCTGAAAGAGAAGCAGGTGCTCTGAACTGCTGGACTGTTGCTCCCACATCAAACCATTTTACAAATGACCAATACTGAACTGAGTTTTATTTCTAAGAGTCATGGATGAGTCACTGACATGGATTATGTTTATACGGGTTACTGTTTGTACGACTATTGATAGCATTGCCAAAATTAATCATAAGTGGTCCAAATTATATCATTAACTTCTATATCAGGTTGTGCATCTTCCAGATCTACGTGAAAATCCATAGTGCTTTTTGTACTTCATGGTTACTGTTATTCACTATTTAGGACTAGTCTCTTATAAGCATCCACTAAGGTGATTTTGAGAACATTTTAGTACAGAATCAATTTCTTTCATTGATTTTCATTTAAAGCTATAAACACTAATATAACATAATGGCAGTGTAAAACCAGTTTCACTTAATGTCAGGACTGTGTTTGAAGAGATGTGGGCAGTGTTTTTATATTTTTTTAAAGTACTTTTGATACTTATTGAATGTGGCAATAATCAAATATTGACCAAATACGAATGCCAATCACACATATTCTCTGATAAAGATATTCAAAGACATGTTTAATATTGTTTAAAACCCACATTTATGCATAAAGTATAGTTACTTTGGTATATATTAATTAGGTTGTAATTTATAAGTACAAGAAATCCCAGGTTGGAAGCCATTGAACAGCATTTAAAGATAAGAACTTTTGTTAAGTGTCCTTGACCTGCATTTTAAAGAAGAAAATGATCAACTTGTCACTTGACTCTATACTTGAGAGAAGGCTTTAAATTACTACCGAAGGAACAGTGAAACAGCAGACAGGGTTTTAGAGTTCAACGCTATTCACTCCAGTGAGAGAAGACTTTACTAATTAAGCAGTCACAGTCCTGCTAAGTACCATAGAGGAAAACAAAGTCAGGCTTATTGTCAGTGTGGAGACTGGCAGTCATCTCTTTGTAGAATTTCCCATGGTAAGGTATGTTTTACAATCAAATAAGAAGCACGTATGAAAGCTACAGCATTAAAAAAAATACATCCATAAAAGCCAAAGCAAAAAGAAGCATACATAAAAGCCACAGCATAAAAAAGCATGCATAAAAGCTACAGCATAAAAACAAGCATGCATAAAAGCTACAGCACAGTTGCTATGTTCTGCTCTCTGGACCTTTTCTTAGCACTTAGTTATTCTTACAGGACAGGGAAGCCAAATCCACATAGAAAACGGTCACTTGTTCTGACACAGGGTTTATTAGATTCTGATATTGGAGCGCACAAAGAGCTTAACCCGCAAAGCTGACTGTGCCTCTGTCTACAGCAAACCCTGTCTTTGATGACATCCAAACTCAAAGTTGTTTGGAAGGCTTCATAGTTCTGTAAGAGTGGACTTGTCTGTCATGCCCCTCGGATAGCTTCCTCATCCTCTCAGGAATAGTTTGCCATGTTGGATTATTTAGTACTTTAAAAGTTTGCCCTAAGAGACAATGCATATTCCTCTAGCAAGGTGACATTTATTGTTTTTCAGTAACCACCAAAATAAAAGAAAATGGAAGCTAAGGCTAAGTGGTAACTGAGTGCTTCAATGGCTTTAAAGGAGAAAAAGTACAGAGGAAGGGTTTGAATCCTATCACTAACATTGTACTATTGGGTTTTACTCATTTCTCTGTACCTTTTAATGCTCTCTCTTAAGGGAGTGAAAGATACATGCAGACCACTATCTTTGAATAATAGTATTCCTAATAGAGCTTGGAAGACCATTTAATGTTAGTAATTAGTAGCTAAATCACAAATCCTGTGCAGTCTTAACACCATGTGGTAAGCGCACTACTTCTGATGCAAACCAGGACAGAAAATTTCTATATGCAAACCTGAGAAACATCACTTTGAGTTTTCTTTCTATTTTTGGGGAGGCAAATCTTTAAATGAAGACATTATCCTTAGTATATATACCTCTGTTAACCATGATCAGCTTTCTAGTCTCTTCCTTTTACCCATCCAGAGTTCACTTTATCTGCTTCAGCTAGCAGAACAACTGGGGTAAAAAGACTCCTGGAAATATTCATGGAGGCAACACTGACAGACTTAAAGTTCTGGCTCATGGAGAAAGGTGGTCTTGAATAGGGCCCTCTGTTTACCTGTGATGCTCTTTCTTAAATGCTGCCTGAAGTGCTTACTGTTCTCATAATTTAGTTGATGGTATAGAACAGAAAAATGTCAGAAAGAACTTCACAAAATTGTTTCCATATGTGAATGTGTGGCTTTTTCATTGGCATTTAATTGGTCGATCCTGTAGTATTTAAAATTTCTTAATTGTTTTTGATCTTTTTACTTCTGTTCCATATCTCTTCCTATACCAACTGTATAAATTCTCTCAATTCCCCTTTTTACACACTGAGTGATGAAACATTGCTAACGGCTGCTCAGTGTATTCAGCTCCAAGGTGGGTTCATCATACAAGTTAAAAATAGATAGAACTCTTCCCTATCTGGGATGTTAGCATCACCACTAGATAAATAATGCAGTATTCTGATCCCTGTTGAGAAACAGATCAATAAAATTTTCAAAATCCCACTAGATAAAGAAAAGCCTTAGGACTCCTTTTCCAGTAATGACTGTGCTGAGAGGTTTCCTCTTGATACTCTTTCGATTACCTGAACTTGTTGCGGTGGATGCAAATAATTCTTGAGTATAAGTTCTGTGTATGCAATGAGGTAATGTGGGTCCTACACATTGCATTTGAAATTGGGGACACTAAAAGAAGGAAGAGGGTACAAGAAAAAGAAAGGGGACACTAGCCTTCAGTTTCAGGTAAACAGAAAACTGGAACAGGTTGCTATGTCAATAGAGTTATGCAACAATGTAGAGGCACCCATGCCGTACTCCACCAAGCACCCAAAGACTGAAATGTCTTATTTTGCTTTTGGTTTATGACCAAAATTATAATTATGTTACATGCAAATTTCATTATTACCATTTTCTAATGAAAATAGATAAAGGCGCTCAGGGAAAATTGAAATTTATTTTTTATGACGTTAAAGTGGATCATGTGAAGTATATATTTACCTTATGCTTAAATAAGCCTGGTTGTTATAACAGAATAGAGATATTAATGTGATAGACAAAGAATAACAAAATGATTGTCATGTTCTGAACTTCTTCATAATAAATGATCAATATATTTGCATGTTATAATATGTGTTATACATAATCCAAAAATTTCACCATAGGGTGGATAAATGGTATTCAAATATTTGGTTCCAACTGGCTGCTACTATGACTCAACTTCTGTATAATAATTATTTTTTATTTCTTCATTTATTACCTAGAAGAGCATATTTTACATTATACTTTTGAAGGCAATAGAGCTGTCACAATTCAATATTCTTCTAATATTTATACTCGGCTTTTAGTGTGTACGTCAAAAATATAAAATGGTTTTTAATACTTCCTTAAATAAAGCATTAAGAGCTATCTATAAATGTTATAAAACCAATGCATAACACATTCAGAAAACATTGCAGTATATGTGGATTTTAAATTTTATTTTATTTGAAGCTATCCACCGATTATTATTACATCTATGTAGCATTGTTACCTGGTGTTACCCAGTGTTATTTTATGCTTCATTCAGAAAAGTATCATGAATTGACTCGATATCCTAAAGGAAAAATATGGCATGTTTTCAGACTTTGCAGGAAATAAAAATATACATATATATGGCTATAAAATATGCATGTGTTTTATACATATTACAATATATGTATTAATGTATATAAAATATGTAATGAAAATGAGTTATTTTTTTAGCACCAATTTATCAGTAATTTGTTTATTTGTAAAGCAGTGTAACTTTTAGAGGAAAACACATATTCCCCTTATTAAACATTTGTGGCAGTCTGAGTGCGAATGGCTCAGCTACATTTGCATTAGTATGTTTTATGTGCATACTTAGTTAAGTTGGTAGAACTGTTTGAGAACTATTAGATAGATTGGTGGTGTGGCATTATTGGACAGGTGTGTCCATGTTTGAGGAAGTGTGTCACTAGTGGGCAGCCCAAACCAAGCTCAAACTCTGTTCCAGGAGGGGCGGGCCTGCTTTTCGTCCCGGCTGCCGGGCTACCTTAACCCCTGAAACAATCACACAGAAATCGTATTAATTAAATCACTGCCTGGCCCATTATCTCTAGCCTATCATTGGCTAACTCTCACATCTTGATCTAACCCATTTCTACCAATCTGTGTAACAGCACAAGGTCATGGCTTACCTGGAAAGATTCTAACCAGTGCCAGTCTCAGGCAGGATCTTCATGGTGTCTGCCACACTGCCCTTCTTCCCAGCATCCAGTTCGGTCTCTTCCACCTATCTAAGTTCTGCCCTATCAAAAAGCCAAGGCAGTTTCTTTATTCAACCAATGAAAGCAACACATAGTCAGAAGGACCTCTTTCACCAAAACTCTCTTCCTCTTCCTCCTTACTGTGCATCAGGCTGTAAGCACTCAGAACCATGCTTACCTGCCTGCCTGAGGTGCTCCCATGTCAACCATGGACTCATCCTCTGAACCTGTAAGCACCCAATTAAAGCTTCCTTTTATACCTATCCTTTATCATACTGTCTCTTCATATTCTTTTGAACTTGTCATATTGGGATTCGTGGTCTAAATTGATAAAGACAACTGACCATGTCTCTTCCTCAAGAGGGTACCACCATGTGGTTGTTAGGAATTGAACTCATGGCCTTTGGAAGAGCAGACCATGGAGCCATCTCTAAAATAAAACAGTAACTAAGACAACATTAAGTCATCTTTTGATTATATCTACTGAAAACTGACTGCTCCTTTTTTACTTGCAGCACAATATTACTTAACTATTTATGAACATTGTAATAAAACTTATGCAATATTTTCTGGTCACAGATCATAAGAGAGAATTATTGGAAATATGGGAGAGATATTTCTATACACAGCCATTTAATGCAATAGGGAAAATTATATATGATGTTGTTAAGATAAAAATTATCATAAAGAAGGATTTTTAAACCATATGAAGTAATTATACAATCTCATTCCATTCCTTCTTTAGTACTTTCCAGTAGAAACTACTATGATTTCAGACATGAAGCTCAACCAATCCATATTTAACTTGCACCATCCTCAGAAGAGGTGAAGCATAGGTACAAATGACTTTTGTTTTTCATAATCCATCTGTAGTAATTCTCACTTCAAAGTCTCTCATATTAAACTGGATTTTCATAGATAATAATTTCTTCTGAAACTCAAATTAAATTCATCCATGGATGCTGTGTGAACTTGTTTTCCGTAGCTATCAAACTCATCTTTGTGCTATAGAGGTTCTAGATGATTTGTATATTTGTTTAACACATAATCTAGTTTTCTCCATTGCTCTGTAGGGTTATGTAGATTACCGGAATATTGATCAATGAATTAAGATGACTCTTTTTACTCATTTACTTATTAATTTATTTGTATATGTTCCTGCATGAGTTTATATATACATAAGCATGAAGGTGCCTGGGGAAGACAGAGCATAGAGGATTCCCAAGAATTTGAGTTTGAATGCAATGAGCAGAAGTGGCAACTTGAAACTGAAAACAGCAGCAAGAACTATTAAACACTGAGGCATCCCTACAATTCTTTTCCTTAAGAAAGTTTTATATTTTCAGCTTTTAGTCAATAAAAGTATGCATGCACACATTTCCAGTGAGCTTTGTTAATTCTTTATTTGAATTACTTACATAAGTCAATGTTTAAATGCATTTGATTTTGACAGAGAAAGAGTATGGCTGTACCCTTACTCTCCCAATGTTTGTCAACCCATATGGCAGAGCCTAGGAGCTTATTTAGCAGTAAAATTAGTTTTGAAGCTCTATTAGTCATTTGAGTTTTTTTATCTTTCACTTCTATTTAAAGAACTCCAAAAGTTGTGTTGTTGCTTATGAGCATATAAAAGTGATTTGTATAATTACTAGTTCTTTGCTAGTGTGTGTGTGATTGAACTAAAGTCTACTCCCAGTCTCTTATTCTCTGGACATGAACCAGTTTTGAGTCTCAGCACAATTTAATGTTGACTACAAAACAAGTCTCTCTGTTGATGACTGAGAGCTGCACTCATCTTTAGGTATAAATGTTATATAAAATTTTAGGGAAAAGTTTGGTGTTATTCCCTTTACGCACAATAATAGTTGTAGACTCTAACTTGAAAACATATTCCAAGAAAGAATGAAAGTAAGCTTTGCCATGATCAAGTAAATTTTCTGGTGAAGCTTAATTTACTTCCATATATGATATTTTTATCCCCTTCACGGTGTGGCATTCTTCAGTTACAGCAGTGTTGGTGGGATCATACCCATCAACACTGAGACAAATTTGATCATACTGTAGAGCCTGCTAGCATGTGTCTGAACACAGTCCAGACTGAAGCTTGTAGACAGGAGGGTACTTGTGATTTCTTGCTTGTTGTTCATTTCTTTTGTTTGTCATGTTATTATTTTTAAATTTTTATATAATTACAACATTTTCTATCTTTTTTTCTCCTTCCAAAACTTTCCAGGTACCATAAACATACATACATAGGTTTGTAGTTTCTAATACTCATGTGATTAAATTTATTAGAACAATTCTTTGTGGAACAAACTCATTTTATTGGAAATCATCTGGTATTGCAGTATAGGTTGTCTGTCTCATATTTTATTGAAAGATTCATTCCATTGTGAGTGAAATCTGAGAGATACTTTTATCTATTTATCATTTATATTTTACTTCTACAGTCTATTGTCTCATCTGAAATTTTTTTATTTTGAAATATTAAAATATATTGTATTACTTTGCCCTTTCGCTTTCTACCTCCAACCTTTTCCATGTACTCCTCACTGTCTCTCAAAGTCATGGCCTCAATTTTTTAAAGTTTTGTTATATATACTTGTGATATTTTTTCATTGATGGAGGATTTGCATCTTAAAATTATAATATACAAAATCTTTTCAAGTGGTGAAATATTCAGCTAAAGGTTTACAACTTTTATTAGAGGAATCATAACTGTAAATGTAAAATTTTTAAATGTGCATTTAAACTGAATTGGTTGAAGAACTAATTGTAGTAATTGAGAGAAGCATTTATAATTGAAGTTGACCCTTTTTTGATTTAATGAAATCACTGCAACTCAATATTTAATCACTTTTATGTAATATTTCAATGAATTTTTTGTTGTTCTCTATAGCAGTGTTTCTCTACCTTCTTAATTCTGAGACCCTGTAATACAATTCCTCATATTGTGGTAACCCACAACTATAAAATTATTTCACTTATACTTCATAACTGTAATTTTAGTACTGTTGTGAGTTGTAATATAACTGTCAGAATGCAGGGCATTTGATATGTGACCCCTCAAATTGGGGTAAGACCCACAGGTTGAGAAACAATGCTCTACAGTATATTTACATATACTTATATTGTGTGGTGTCCATTTTTAAATGCTAAGTGTGACTGAAAAAGAGTTTGGCCTAGAGGTTAGAAACATGTTAATTAAATTGGCACCACTTAACACATTAGTAAAGCTGGGATTATATTTAAACAATAATGTTTTTAATTGCTTAGTGTTTATATTCTGTCATCACACATTAAAATTATCATATGACATCAAAAATATACTTGAAAGGGATTTCATATTTAATGTAAAATTATATTTTATTTTATTAAAAAATCAATGTATTGAGATTAAAATATCTAGGATTTTACTAGATGGTAAATTTTATAAAGCAAGTGATTATCTTAGTATTAACGTACTTAAATCACTTAGAAACACCGTTTATACTTACTTTAGATATTTCCAAAACTATTAAAACAACAAAGATAAAACAGCTCTAAAACCACAAATGTTCTGCACTTCTAGCACAGTAAAATCTAGAGCTCTGCATTCAGAGGTGCTAGATTGTGTAATGAGTGGCTAAGTAGGAAAACTGAAATTAACCTGTGATGATTCACACAAGGCATTTGCATTTTCTAATCTGGGGAAATGGAAATGGTTACACCTAAAGATCTGACAAGCATGTGTAAGTTCCCACGTGACTCAGCTAGGAACAGAAAACAACTGCATTTGATAACTGCACACCTCATTAGAATTAAGCATGCTATAGCCATGAGTAACCCTGCTCTCCTCCTCCCACTATGTGCAGATGTGCGTCTCAGCCACAGGTTTTTATTCTTAAAATCTCTACTGAACATTTTGCTGTGCTCGCATTTGATTTCGAAGGTAATACACACATTTATTATGCTCATATTTATTCATTTTTGATCGACTCCTGTTAGCTAGCACTCTCAGGTTGGTGCATCTTTGACTCATGACTGGTCAATCTCCAGGTGACCTATGTAAAGCAGATCTCTGATGATCTTGAACAACCATCTCTATGGAGTAAGAATCTTAACTTATCTTTAACTTTAAAAAATTGATAAATAAGGGCTTACTAAAAATATCAGTTTGTTTATAAAGTATAACTTACATTATTTTTTCACTTCTGAGGTATTACTGTCTGGATGTGGAATTTTAGAAAAGAATGTTTTTGTTTGTGTATTTCTTCCCCAAAATCTTGTACCATTTCTGTCTACTGCCTTCTGACTGCCTCTCCTGATGTAAAAAACAACTTTTTATTCAGTAGAACTGATGTGTCCTGACACATGACAAAACATGTTCTCTTGATACATTTAGGACTTCCAAATTCTCTTTCAAAA
The DNA here is from genome assembly GCA_004026605.1 of Ondatra zibethicus. NCBI lineage: Eukaryota > Metazoa > Chordata > Mammalia > Rodentia > Cricetidae > Ondatra > Ondatra zibethicus. The sequence goes on from PVIU01022499.1 coordinate 16,860, forward strand.
ATTTGAGTACAAATTGATAGCTGTGGGATCATTATGTTTTCTTGCTTAGAAATTGTTAAGCTTCTGGTACATGCAGATTAATGTTTTTCCTCAAATTTGACAAGTTTTTGAACATTTTCAAATATTTCCTATTCTTTCCCTTTAGTCTTCTGGGACATTCATTATACACATTTTTAACAGCTTGCATTTTCACCAAGTTTTATGAAGCTTGGTGTACATATTAATCTCTAAATGTTTTCTTTGATATCAAGTAATTTATGGCTAGTTAAAATTATCGTATATCAAACAGTATGGTATTGCTGCAGGCACAAAAATAGGTCAATGGAATAAAATTGAAAATGCATAAATAGATTGGATCTGTATACATGACAAACATTTCACTGCTGATTGATGGAGAAAGGCTAGATTATCCAATAAATGTTTTTGCAAAAAACAAATTTACAAAACAGAATTTAAATGAAAGCACACATTAAAATCAATGACAGGTACATTACAAATTAAAATACAATATATTGCTCTGACTGTGTTAAATAATTTAACAGAGAAATAGGTTTATGATAGTGGGGCCTGGGGTGAGGACTTTCACAAGACCATACCAAAAAAAGTCATCATGGAGAAGCAAATAAACTTATTTTCCACCTGTCAAAATCATCTGTGCATCAAAATATGTGCTATAAAATATTACAGATATCTAGGCATGTTTGGGTGATGGAATCTACAATACTATATTAGATGAAGTATTCCTATAAATCAAAAGTAAAACAATGGATATACAATAAAATGGAAACCAGCGTATATTCCATTTCTTCAGTTTACAATAATCACTCAAATAGCCCACTGTCCCTGCGTGTGTGTATGTCTATGTGTGTGTTTCTTGTTACCAATATTTTCAATATTTCAATTTTCTGAGGGAATAAATCTTAAGAATCCATTTGTTGTGTCACTGGGCAATCTGCTGCCTACCAGCCACAGAGAAAGAGTCTGTGCCATGGTAGAAATGTTTAAATTGTTTCTTTTGTGTTTCTAGATCCATCGGTGTTTTACTCACACATTCTGTTTGTTTCTAGGTGATGTAGGATTCCCCTCTGTATGCTGTGAATACCATTGGTTAATAAAGAAACTGTCTTAGGCCTGTGATAAGATAGAGCTAGGCTGGGAAAACTAAACTGAATGCTGGGAGAAAGGACGCAGAGGCAGAGAGAAGCCATGTAGTGCCTCCGGAGGTAGATGCTGGAACTTTACCTGGTAAGCCTCATGGTGATACACAGATTAATGGAGATGGGTTAACTTAAGATATGAGTTAGCCAGAAATATGCTTAAGCTATTGGCCAAACAGTATTGCAAATATTATAGTTTCTTAGTAATTATTTCAGGAGTCTAAGTGGTTGGGAAACAACCAAGCAGCTTTACAACAACAAATTAGCACTGCAACATGGTCGCCTATATCCACGTAAAGCCTGAGAAAGCTTAAAATGGAATTCTAGACACAAAAGAACAGAGTTAATCACATCTTAACACTGTTGCTCCTTTAAGAGAGGTTTTCCTGATTCTGCAGTAGCTGAAAAAAGCTGTGTGATTTTGAAATGGCAGCTTCCTGGGCTGTGTTGCCAGTCATAAATCTGGCTCTTTCAGAAGACCGTGAATTTACATGGGTTCTATGAGTAGACTGTTTCAACTTGCTTAATGGCAACATAGACCTGCTGTGTACCTAAAAACCGGGCAATATACATGGCTCTCAGAGGCAGTGAACAGTTCTGCCATGCTGGACTAGACAGAACAAGCAGGCAGGGCCATGTTTTTTTCTAGTCATCTTACTTAGCATTAAAAAAAAAGCTGTTCTGGTCATAAAAGGATTACAGATATGTAATAAAGACAAATCCAGATGGAAAAAACCACTAAATGGGCAACAGTGATAGATAAATGTATGTAGGCCTGTGGGAGAAAATAAAGAGTTTAGAGAGTTATAAAAAACAAGTAAATGGTTAAAAATGAAACAAAATCTTTAAAGAGAAAAGGCACAGACAGTCATAGATTAAAAGGAGTAAAGAAAAATAAGCCATGTAAAGATAGAATATACACAGAGTCTGGATTATGTATATTACTGTGTTTTCTCTGAATTTTTTGACTGTGAATGAGCGAAGTACAGAGAGACATTTCATTGTACAGACTCTTAAACTAAACCAGCATATATATTCTAAAGGTATCATGACTTCAGGATTTTGGTCTAAGGATTTGTTGCTTTGGAAAAGAGATTCTTCTTTTGTTTCCACAGAGGAAGAGAACCTGTGGATTAATTACAGACTAATATGGTTTGATGGACCAAGATTCCCTGAAAGGTCACCATGAACACCCCCAAAAATTACTTTGCCCAACAAAAAGCATGAAGCAGTTTGGAGACAACTATGCCCATATTCCCAAATATTGTTTATAAATGTTTAAAGGGGAATATGCTATAGAGATTTTCATGGTATGGATCTTGCTTTATTGATAAAATTTAAGGTCAATTTTGTTATATGTATAATTTGCTCTTGCTGAAGGTATTGTGTTTATGCAGCTCATTTCAAAAATGTAATGTATAATTAATAAATATAGGTTAATAGATAATCATGTGTAATAGTCAAGCTTGTAGTCATGGGAGTTAGGTTTTCTAGATATATAGAAATATATATTTCAGTTAGATAGGTATTCTTCAAATCTTTCAGAGACTTTCAGAAAGTGGCATTTAAAATTCTTTAAGAATTTAGGACTTTTCATGACTGTGAGACACATCTACTCCTGGCAGCACTAATCTACTTCAAGAGGAAGATTGGGCATCTAAGAGACTCCTTATGGAGTTTGCTAGCTGTTTGTGCAAGAAACTGCTCTTGCCTGGACTGCTTGATGCTATGCTGTATAAACTGGACATACAGAACCCACAGAAAAACAACTGCTGAACTTGCATAAAGGTGAGATGAGCCTTCAGGGTTCCTGCTTCATGAAAGAGTCTGCTCCACATTCTGCAAGACACAGAAAAATCTGACTGACAAATTGCCAATCAAGGTGGAACTGTCTTTGAAATTTCCTGCTTCATGAAAAATCTGCCAGATACTATGGGTCTGTAGGCTAAAGACTGGCTGCCACAATGCTACAGAAGAACTTTGGGTGATTGTCCAGGCAGCAAGAAGTCTCTGTTAATTCTATGGTTTTGGAAGTTGCTTACAATGCCTTCCTGTTTACTTAGGTAATAGTGTATCCTTCTGGAGTCTTTGATGGAGTTAAATAATAAATAGTTATAGTTTTCCTTAGTTATGATAAAAGGTAAAGTAGATATAAATATTGTAACTATAACTCTTGCTTGATACCTATCTTGTTATATGCAATTTTATGATGTTAAAGTTAAAAACTTCCTTTTTATTTAAACAGAAAAGGTGAGGTGATGTAGGATTTCTCTCTGTATGCTGTGAATACCATTGGTTAATTTAAAAAAAAACTGTCTTAGGTCTATGATAGGATAGAGTAGAGCTAGGCTGGGAAAACTAAACTGAATGCTGGGAGAAAGGAGGCAGAGTCAGAGAGAAGCCATGTAGCTCCTCCGGAGATAGATGCTGGAACTTTACCTGGTAAGCCACAGCCTCGTGGTGATACACAGATTAATGACGATGGGTTAATTTAAGATATGAGTTAGCTAGAAATATGATTAAACTATTGGTCAAAAGTGTTGCAAATAATATAATTTCTGAGTGATTATTTCTGGAGTCTAAGTGGTCAGGAAACAAGGAAGTGGCTTTCCAACATCTAAGTATGTAATGTCATAGATTATTTATTTTCCTCTGAAATGGTTTGTTAGGTTCATAATACATCCAAAGAAATCAGAATAAGGCAATTTTCAAAATATTTGCATGTACTCCTCAACCCTGGACGTGCATTTGTTCACATTACAGTCCCTCTGAAGTGACATTTATAAATTCACTAATATTGAGCTTTCTCATGTGTCATTCTGTGCTTCAAGCTGAGAATGGATTGTACCTTCTTTAAATGCATGCCCCAATGCCATTTCTGTCATACTCTGTAAACACTTATCATAGGAAAATTTTGGCAAAATAAACTTGATTGAAAATGAATAAAGAATTATGAGTGGCATTATGGTGCTTTAGTCAAAAAGAATTGAATTATTCTAAGACTGATACACTTTATTTTAATTTTCCCAATGGCATCTTATGAATTAAGCACCCTAGAGGTGTTAAATACATTAAAATGTTTAATGGAGAGCATGACATTTTCAATAAATGTATATTATTCATTTTGAGAGATGCGCCAATGAGTTTTCTCCTTTTTACATCAAATGTCACTGTGAATATAGAAGGAAAAAGACAATTTAGTTTTACATTACTAAACTATCTGAGAAACATATCAAATTGCTAGTTTTAACATCACCACCTGAAGTTATGTTTTCCCAGTTTTCTCAAAAAACATCTTGTAGGTGCAGCTATTTGGTTCCTAACATGTTTTGTATTCATGATACTACTATTCATGACTATGTCAGCTATTGGATATAATATTTCTTGTTCATTAATAAATCTATTTATCATTTTATTCATTTATATCTGTGTGTTCCTAATTTTAATTTGAACAAACTTAAAGAAAATTACTAGATGACAAAAATCCATCTTCTATTTTTAGTGAAATTTATTTCATCCCTTACAAGAGAGATATTTGACATATTACAATATTTAATAAAAGAAACAAAATAAGTATGTGCATGTTGATAATTCCTTTAACCTAAATATAAAAAGTGCAGTAAAACTTCACATTGATTTGTTAGGAAGTCAGTCTTATTTATCTTCTCTCAGTTTTCATAGAACTTGAATGAAACCTAATTTAACTTCAAAGAGAAAACAAACGACCATCTATGTGATTGAAATTTAGCTTACAAACTTAATGAAAGAATAATACTATAACTCTCCAATTAAAGAATTTTTGTAGTTTTAATAAAAGCTACTATTTTTAGAAAGAACCAATATCTGTGTACAGCAGGCTGAAGGGAAGCCTCATCATCTTTATTAAATAATGTATTGATATTAATAATTTATCTTCAATGGATCTGTTTCTAAAGTCTGAAAATCATATAATATATTTCCAAGCATACTTTTCTTTAGAAATATACTCATTTAAAATTGATAGGAGGGCAGGATAGAGGAGGGGATGATTTGAGGGATGAATAACACTGAAGACATTTTGAAAAAGTCATATATATGTTTAAAGTTAAAATTGAGTTATCCTACTATACTGTGACACTATCTCTATTAGACCACAGGTTAATAAATAAAATCCCCAGTGCTAGAAATAGATTACCTCTTTCAGAATTATTAAACAATAAGATCCATAGACCCTCAAATATTAAAAGCTAATGCCAATGGTTTTTTTTTTTTACCCGCTAAAACTTAGCATCAAGATTATATTGCTGAAGATTTGATTCACATGAGTCATAGAACGCTGACTGGTACTGAGATGGAAGCTTCATCCCAAAGGCTATCTTTCATAGTACTGGAAGATGTAATGCGTGTTCCAGAATAGGGTAAATGAAGTCTGTAAGAATGCTGAGCTCCAACAAGAGTTGTCAAATGGTAGAAGAGTGGTGGAAATGTTATAGGAGAAGAGAACCATGTTTCTATTGAATTTAAGTTTAGTTCACAAGATGAAATTCATGCCTTGCACCATTTGAAGAACCTGGGTCTAGGTACCACAACTTCTAATTAGTCTTTATAATAAAAACCCAGAGTCAGAGATAGGGGTCAATGTTGAAGATCAGAGAAGAATTCTTTTGCCTCTACTAATGCTCAGACCAAAGGGGAAATCCTGTCCTCAAACTGCACTGCTCCTCAGACTGCTTCAGATGGCATCTATCTCCACCAAACCTCACACTGCACTGAGCTTCTGTCTCCTCCTGCCTTATATTCATCTCTCCACCAAGCTCTATAGCTCCTGTATCCACCTCCTTAGTCCTGGGATTAAATGCTTGTGATTTCTGTTAGCTTTGTTTCTCTTTTGTACAGATTCAATCTTGTGTAGCCAAGGGTGGTCTTGAACTGACAGAGATCCATCTACCTCTCTCTACAAAGTCCTAGGATTAAAGGTATGTGCCAACATTCCCTGGCCTCTAGTGGCTTAGCTCTGTACTCTAATCTTCAGGCAAACTTTATTTGTTAAAACACAAACAATGTATTACTACAGGTCTAAAAGGGTCATAGGCCCTCAGGGAGAACCTACAAATGCTCTTCTTTAAATAGGAGTAATATTAGACTGAATCCTAATTACTTATTAGTATTCCCATAGATTAAAGCATCTGCCAACACTCATTGGAAAAGCATTATTGGATATTTATTAACACTGAGTCCCACAACTAGCTTAAGTGCAGAGAACAAGCAACTACTGATTACTGAGCCCTAAATGACATTACATATATGTTCTCATACCCTCTCCCAAGGGAAAAGCTTTATTGAAGAAGGTCCAGAAAGAGTGAAACATCCAGAGGAGTTTGATGGCTACAAGGAAACTGCATCTTCCAGACCACACAGGGCACTTCTACATATGATCTCATGGGTATGACAGTATGTACAAGACTTGTGTAAATCTAAACCAGATGAAAATCTCAGGATGGAAAGGGGAGGCAAGCACGAAGTTCAAACCTTTTTTGAGAAACTATTAGCAGCTAATATCTGTTGGGAAAAGAAAATTCAGTTTCTTTAAGAGTGTGTCCATGGTATGTTGATCATGCTTCAATGAAGACCACATATCCAAGCATATATAAGTTTCAAATATTGAACTTTATTTGTTAATGGTGCATAGGGAAGTTTACTTAGGAAGAAGTTTGGGGGGGGGAATGAATAAAATTAAAACAAACTGTATGAAATTCTCAAAGAACTAATAAAAATGTGTTTCAGTATTAGATATGTCATATCCTACTTCATTATTAAGTACTATGTAAGTGTATTTCTTATTTTTAAAACTTATCTATATATTCAACTAAATTAAAATGTTTATTAATACCCAAAGTGTACTATTTACTATTTTTTAATTCTCTTTGTTTTGCTAATGCTATATAAGCATAAGGGGAAGGCAAGTGTTTTGTCTTGTTTATTGGAAGAGGGTGGAGTTTGCTTTTTTATTCTTACCATCCAGTTTTTTATATCTAAGACTTATATGTGAAATTTGGTTAGAATATTGTCAGTCAGTATACATAAATATAGTCAAATCCTATTCATTGAGGACCATGTTTTTCCTTCCATGTAAGCAAACAAAGAGAAGTAACCCTACATTTATGGACCTCTCTTTTAAATCCTGTACCTTAGGAAACATTTTATTCTGAATTGTTATAAAGCAAGTTAAAATTCTATAGCACCTTCTCCTTTAATTGAAATGTTTTGGCCAAAGAACATTTGTACACACTAGAGAAAATTAAATTGTTATTAAGGATATTCTCCAGTATGGAAATGAATGAGTTAAAATTCTGAAACAGTGTAGGTTATTTGTAGATTGAACATTCACTTACTGAATCCTAATTGAATGCAGATGCATGATTGAAGGACAAAATGAGGGATGTTGATGCAAAGGGAGACAAAGAGAAGGGAAAATAGGTTTTAAAAATATTTTATTGTTTGTCGTATCACCCATGATCCAGATCTCTATAATTTTATGATAATGAAAAAGAGAGGGGAAAAAAACATGGTGATGTTTTCACATAAGAAAATAGTCTGTATTGTGGCCAATAAAGAGTTTGAAAACCAGGGTTAGCTTCTCAACCAAAATCACCAATTCAGAGGTCTGGAGAATTTGCCATTGCAATACCTTTTTTTTTAACGAGCCACTTAAACAAAATTTCTTTTACTCCTTGAATGCTTTGGCAGTTATCATGTGAGCTAGGAGACTGAGAGTCAAAACACAATATCTAATCCAAATATCTCACCTCTGATACTAGAAGTAGAAGCAGTAAAGAGTATATAATGACTCAGGACCACACATGGTGCAAACTCATCTCACAAATCTAATCAAAGAACTGGAAATTAATGCTTGGGTAGAAAAGATGAAGAAGACGTGGGAAGTAATAGCTCGTGTCATTACAAAGACTAGGTCTTGAGTCATTTCCTTGAAGTGTGAAATGAAATAAGGACCACAGGAATTCAGAAGTTATCCATTTCATAGATTATACATAGTTCTTGATGTACTAAAAACATCTTGTTCAACACATACCATGCTTTTGACATCTGTTGAGCATGAGTCATTTCCTGTGCTCTGTGTTTATTGCTGTGGTAGTCATAACAGTGCCACTTAGATCTCTTAGTGTGACAAGTGCTTACATTTGTTTCTGCTGTCCTTACATATGGCGCCTTTGGATCCTCCTTGCATCTGATGACTGCTCATCATTAGCAGATGGGTACTTGGAAAGGTCACTTACAAAAGGTTTAAAAATCTGACTCACAGACAATTATCTGCTAGGAACCAGCTTCTTAGATACTTTGCCTTTGGGATTTCTGCTCCCTATCTACTCATTTATTGCATCTTCTTAGGAAGGTGGTCATCATAAAAACACATTCTATAGTTTCAGTTTACCTGTATTCTCTGTTTTGTTCTCTTTATTTAAACTGACAATTGATATCATTAATATCATGGTACAATGTACAAAACAGTACATGATTTTTTTTTAAGAATTACAAGTGTGACACCAGAAATAAATTGGATATTTGAGTGCTGAGTATGAATACAATCTTATTACTAGAGATCAAATTTGTAACTTAACACTATGATTTCTCTTTACCATCTCAGACTTGCTGTCCGTTTAAGCCTTCATGGGTGGACACTTCTCCTTTCTCCTCATCATTCATTTTTTTTCTTCTTCCCAATCCCATTCTCTAATTCCATTAACCACTACAAGCACTGGGATGAAGTGGAAGGGATAAAATATATATTCAGTGAGGGGTTTCACACCATCTGGGAATGTGATGTATTCTTTTTTGCACCTTTGATTTTCTCCCTTTAAACCTTTTTTTTTTACAGTTTCTCAGCCTAGCTGGATGCTATTTATCCCAGTCATCAGGACCATTGAATCACTCAGTTACTTTATGCAAGCATCCCTTCCCATTTTCATGACTTTTGATAAATAGCACACACTGCTTCCTCAGTCCCAGGTGCGTGAATCTGTTTAGAACTTTGTAACATTATAATCTTATAATCTTTCTTTTGATGACTACCCGATATGTACATGCATCCTAATAAAGCTTTTTCTGGTGGTACAGCACTATAATTTTTGCTACCTAGCTTAGGACAAACACTGAAGCAGTTTCATGACTGATAATCATAACAGTGGCTGTTGGCAGAAGCTTCTGTCCCAACTGGTCCTGCAGTCATTCAGTCCTAAAGTGGTGTAGGAGGTTCTTCTGTTAATGTGTTGCTTTCATTGGTTAATTAATAAAGAAACTGCTTGGCCTGATAGGGCAGCTCTTAGGTAGGCAGAGTAGACAGAACTGAATGCTGGGAAGAAGGGCAGATGGAGAGCCACCATGGAGCTGCCAGAGACAGACATGCCAAATCTTTCCCGGTAGGCCCCTGCCACGTGGTAATATACAGATTAACAGAAATGGATTAAATCAAGATGTGAGGCTAGAGATAATGGGCCAGGCAGTGATTTAATTAATACAATTTTCTGTGTGATTATTTGGGTGTATTTTAGATGTAACCTAGCCGGGATGACAAGCAGCCCGCTCTCCTTATAACACTAAAGAAACGCACAGAGGCCTACCTTAATTATAAACTGGTTGGCCTATTAGCTCAGGCTTTCTTATTAATTAACTCTTGCATCATACATTAACATGTTATATAGCCATGTGGCATGGTACTTTTTATTAACAAGGCATTCTCATCTTGCTTCCTCTGCATCTGGGTAACAACTGCAGACTGAGCCTTTCCTCTTCCCCAAATTCTCCTGTTCTGGTTGCTCTGATTATATTTCCTGTCTGGCTACTAACCAATCAGCATTTTATTAAACCAGTACAAGTGACAAATCTTTAAAGAGTACAAGACCACTGTCCCATTATACACAGAATAATGGAAATGGGTTAATTTAAGTTATAAGAATAAGCCAGAAATATGCTTAAGCTACTGGAAAAACAATATTGCAAATAATATAGGTTCTTTGTGATTATTTCAGATCTGAGTTGTTTGGAATGAATGAACAGTCTCCACCAACAAATTAGCACCCAAGATATGCTAGCTAGCAATACACTTAAGTAACTGGCCAAGCAGTGATTCAAATAATAAAGTTTCTGTGTGATTATTTCAGGAGTCTGGGCAGCTGGGAACGAACAAGCAGTATCCCACAAATGTGGCATTCAGATCTCTTCTTGTGACAAGTGGTTACATTTCTATTGTCCATACTCATGGTACCTTTGCATAAATCTCTACCTTAAGTGACCACCCATAGCAGCTACCTTCTTCGTAGGAGGACATGACATTCTTCTGTATAGTTTTTTGAACTAAAGTGTAGCTTCTTTTAAAATTAAAATTTAGCTTTCAAGTTAAAGAAACAGCATATCCCAACTTTCTATAGTTCCCACTGATTGAAAATTATCTTGCCTAAGATTTCTCATCAATAAATATACTTAAATCTCTAAGTCTACCTATTTTTTAATCTTAATTGTTCTTTAGTTCTAAGTGTTATAAAGAAAGCTTGGGCTGTAACTCAGTGTAGTACAGAAATGGCCTAGCATGGGCTGAGCTCAGGGTTGACCCATAGTAATACAAAAATAGAAGATAAAATTATAAAAACAAATTTTCAAGTAGTTCCTTGGAAAATCTTCAAGACCTGACTTCCTACTCCATTTTCATATTTAGAGTTTGTTACATTGTGATTCTATTTGTAATTCTTATTATTATTACAGGGGAACATATGCCAGTGTACACATGTGGACATCAGATGGCACTTGTACATATTCGTTCTCTCCTTCCTTCATGTGGGTCCAGGCTGTATCTTTGACGATCAGTCTTAGAAATAGAAGTACATGATGAAAGTAAACACCCAGATCCAATTCCTTAGACAGACTGATTTGATTACCTGTTCTCCCTGGATAAAGAGTGTTTTACAGGTTAATAATGCTTTTTATACTCTTAGAGCTTCTAGGTATTGTATTTCAGGTTTACAAGTACACAAATAGGGATTAGAGGCCAATTTATTTTAAAACAACAAAATTAGGTGTAAATAGGATTAACTCGAATTGAAGAAAGTACTAGTCAAATAAGATCCTGACAGTACTAGTCAAATAAGATCCTGACAGTACTAGTCAAATAAGATCCTGACAGTAATAGGCAACTTATCATTGCTCAAGGATAAAATTTTTGCTTTTGAATAAATCTACTAATAACTTAGCAAGTTTTATAAATCTCTCTCTGTCCCTACTCACATGAGCTTTAAACATCAAACAATAGACTAGTATGCTGGCCTAGTTAATTCTGAAGGACAAAACATTAATCAATTCTGTAACTGATTATGTTATATTAGAGAAAAAATTCTATGTTCTGCAAAACTCATCAATATCATCATTATACATAATAGTTGTTCTCTGATAAATTATTTAGGTTGCTGTATAAACTTGGGAGTACATGTACTATAAGCAGTGTGTGTAGAACACAGATATTTACAACAAAGTGAATTTAAAGTTTAGCATATTTTAATTGCCACACCTGAGAAAAAGTCACAGAACATCCCTAGCTTGCAGTCCCACTTTTCAATAACTCTGATCATTTCAGTTACTGAACTTTTAACTCAGGTTTTGAAGTTCTCATATTCCAACTGAGACATTGCTCAACAATTTTAATTTTGTCTATCATTTTCTGTCTAGAATAGTTGTCTCTGACATCAATGATTCATAAAGATTCCTGCAGAATAAGACGTAGAATTATCAGACACTTCTCCAGAACTATGCTTGCCTGCATTCCCACCATTCCCCATTTAAATACTTTATTTGATTAGAGTTGCTTTGATCATGGTGTCTCTTCATATCAGTATAATCCCCGAGACCACTGTTTCCTGAAAGTGGTTATCAGAGACATCATGGGGAATGGAATAGATAAGGAAGAAAGAATTATTAAACAAAGGGTTTAAAATGGAGCAGGAGAGATGGATCAGCTGTAAGAGAGAAGAAAGCATAGACAGAACCTCCTGGAAGTTGGAAGCAAACAGGATCATCAAGCAAAAGTTGGAAGCCAGGGGCGGGGATAGAGGTGGGAGAAATTTCATCCGATGGATGGAGATAGAGACAGAGACCCACATTCACATCAGAGCAATGGATTGAGCCCCCAAGGTGCAGGTGAAGAGCAGAAGGTGGGAGAAGATGAGTTAGGAAGTTA
>PVIU01022500.1:0-29262 GCA_004026605.1 Ondatra zibethicus
ATACTACTGACTTTATTTAATTTTAATTTGATTTTGGTCACTGTATATATCTAGAACTGTATCTCTTTCCTTTAGATTTTCCAGTTTAGTGTAATATAGATATTTACATTATGTCCTATGATTCTCTTAATTTCTTCAATATCTTTTGTAATGTCCCTCACTTCATCTCTTGTTTCATTAACTGAGTCCTATCTCTTTTGGTTAGTTTGCCTGAAGAGTTGTCTATCTTGTTAATGTTTTAAAAGAAACAACTCTTTGTCCCATTCTTTGTATTTGTTTTTGTTTCTGTTTCTCTATTTGCAGACCTAACTTTTGTTTTCTCTGGTGTATTGTCTACTCTTGCTTTCAAATGCCTTCAGGTGCAGCATTAACATATTAATATAAAATCACTCCAGTTTTCTGATATAGGAGCTTCTATAATCTTTCCTCTTAGGACTGCCTTCATTGTGCCCCACAGGTTGGGGTATATTGTGTTCTCATCTTTATTCAGTTATAAGCTTTTTTTAATTTCCTTTTTAATTTTCCCTTGACTCAGTTCTCATTCAGTAGTGTGTTGTTTAGCCTTGCTTTGTGTACTTTCTATCATTTCTATTGTTGTGATATCTAACTTTATTCCTTTGTGGTCAGATAAAATGTAAAATGCCATTTCAACTTTTCTGAATTTGTTTATATTTGAATTGCATCCTAATATGTGATCTATTTTGGAGAAATCCCATGAGCAATTGAGAATAAGGTTTATTATTTAGTGTTAAGAATGAAAAAATATGGAAATTCTGGTCTTATTTTATTAATTATTCTTTGAGTTTTTCTACATTTAACATGATGCTGGCTGTGGAGTTATTTTATTTTGCCTTTATAAGTTGAACTCTATCCCCTGTTCTGCAGATGTCTGTTAGAACCATTTGTTTTATAATATCATTTATCTCTAGTTTCTCTACTTAGCTTGTGTTCAAATGACATATCTATTGGTAAGAATGGTGAATCGGAGTCACCATGAACACTGTCTCAGCATCAGTCTGTGATTTTAGATTAATAATATTTATTTTGTAAAACTGGGTACACTTGTGTTTTGATCATCCTCTTGTTTGGTTTTTTACTTTAATGAATATGTAGTGTTCTTCCCTATCTCTGCTGATTAGTTTTGATTTCAAGTCTATTTTGTCAAATATTAGAATACTTATACCTGCTTGTATTTTAGTTTCATTTATTTGGAATGCATGTTCCCTAAGGTGGTATCTGTCATGGATGTTGAAGGATTATTAATACTAGTAGTATTATCATCATCATCATAATAATCATCATTATTATTCTCATATATATTACATCATGACTTCACTTTCCCCTCCCAGTTGTCTTTTTCCCTGACTTCCTCTCTCTCCCACATCCATCCTCTGCTACATCTACTCTCTGAAAAGGACAGGCCTCCCAGAGACACTATCAAACATGGAACAATATGCTAGAATAATACCAGATATATTCCATTGTACCACAGCTGGACAAGGTGATCAAGCAGGAGGAAAAGTGTCCAACAAGCAGGCAAGAAAGTCAGAATCAGAGATGCTGCATCCCCACCCCCAACTTTCACTCTGGCTCCCATTATTAGGAGTTCCCCAAGAACAACAAACTACTCAGTCACAAGATAAATGTAGAGGAGCTATGTATGACCCCTACAGACTCCCTGATCTCTGCAAGCCCCCATGAGTTCTGGTCAGTTGATTCTGTGAGCCATGTTCTCATGTTGTCCCTGTCCCCTCAGGTTCTTCTGATCTTTCCTCCTCAGGATTACCAGGGAGCTCTGCCTAATGTTTGACTGGGGGACTCACATCTGCTCCCACCATTTACTGGATGCAGTTTCTCTGGTCTCATTGCTGATGATTCTGCTAGGCTCTGGTCCCAGAACACTAGGCATGGCAAATTGTAGCTCAAAGGTTTTGTGGCTGGCTTGATGCCCTAAGCCCTCCACTTAAGGCCTTGCCTTATTACAAAAGATGGCTGGTTCAGGCTTTATGTCCTCCATTACTAGGATTCTTTGCTAGAATTACTCTTGTAGATTCCACAGAGTTTCTAGTGCAATAAGTTTCTAACTTGCTCTGAAATGACCCCTGCCCTGCCCAGTTTCAGTCATGTCTTCCAATATTTTCATCTTTCCACCCACTTGATTTCTCTGTTCCCAACCCTACCTGTCCACAGTCCACCCTTGAAATCTATCCTATTGCCCCTGCCCAGGGAGACCCTTGCATCCCGCTTAATCCGTCCTTGTTACTTAGCCTCTCAGGGTCTATGGACCTTGGTATTATTGTCTTTTACTTTACAGCTAATATCCACTTATAAGTGCATACATACCATGTTTGTCTTTCAGAGTCTGGGTTACCTCACTCAGGATGAGTTTTTCAAGTTCCATCCATTGCCTGCAAATTTCATGATGTCATTATTTTCAACAGCTGAGTAATACTCCATTGAACAAATGTGCCACATCTAAACTGTTTCCAGTTTCTGACTATTGAGCATAAAGCTACAACATAGTTGAGCAAGTGTCCTTGTGATATGGTGGAGTGTTTGGAGCTATATGTTGAGCAGTGGTATAGCTGGATCCTGAGGTATATATATTCCAAATTTTATGAGAAACCACTATATTGATTTCCAAAGTGGCTATCCAAGTTTTCATTCCCACCAACAATGGAGGAGTATTCCCCTTGCTATACATCCTCTCTGGCATGAGTTGTCACTTGGGTTTTTGATCTTAGTCACTCAGACAGATGTAAAATGGAACTCAAAGTCATTTTAATTTGTATTTCCTGAAAACTAAGCATGTTAAACCTGTACTCCACAAAATTGGAAAATGCAAAAGTAATGGACAATTTTAAGATAGGTACCATATACCAAAATTAAATTAAGACCAGGTGAGCAATTTAAATAGACCTATAAACTGCAAGGAAATAGAACCTGTCATCAAAAACCTCCCAACCAAAAAAAGCTCAGGGCCAGATTGTTTTAGTGCAGAATTCTACCAGAACTTCCAAGAAGAGCTAATAACTATACTCCTCAAAGTGTTCCACATAATAGAAACAGAAAGGAAATGGTCAAACTCTTTTGAGGTGGCTACAGTAACCCTGATACCAAAACCACATGAAGACTCAACCAAGAAAGAGAATTACAGACCAATCTCACTCATGAACATGGATGCAAAAATATTCAGTAAATTACTGGCAAACTGAATCCAAGAACACATCAAAAAAAAATCTACCATGATCAAGACAACTTCATCCAAGAGTTACAGGGCTGGTTCATCATACAGAAATCTATCAGTGTAATCCATCATATAAATAAAGTAAAAGAACAAAAGTCATACACCTTAAAATAATATTCTGCAGCACTATCCTGGTTTTTTTTATTGATTTTACTGAGCTATACATTTTTTTCTGCTCCCCTCCCTGCCTCTCTCCTCCCCTTCAACCCTCCCCCTATGGTCCCCATGCTTCAAATTTACTCAGGAGATCTTGTCTTTTAGTACTTCCCATGTAGATTAGATCCACGTATATCTCTCTTAGGATCCTCATTGTTGTCTAGGTTCTCTGGGATTGTGATTTGTAGGCTTGTTTTCTTTGCTTTCTGTTTAAAAACAACCTATGAGTGAGTACATGTGATAGTGCTCTTTTTGGTTCTGGGTTACCTCACTCAATATGATGTTTTCTAGCACATGTCCTTGTGGTATGATTGAGAATTCTCTGTTTAGGTCTGTACTCCACTTTTTTATTGGGTTATTTGTTCTTTTAATGACAAATTTCTTGAGTTCTTTGTATATTTTGGAGATCAGCCCTTTGATCTGGGGTGGTGAAGATCTTTTCCCATTCTGTAGGCTCTGTTTTGTCTTGATGATCATGTCATTTGCTTTACAGTAGTTTTCAGCTTCAGGAGGTCCCATGTATTAATTGTTTCTCTCAGTGTCTGTGCTACCAGGGTTATATTTAGGAAATGGTCCTGGGTTTTTTGTTTTACCATATGAAGTTGAGCATTGTTCTTTCAAGGTCTGTAAAGAATTCTGTTGGGATTTTGATGGGGCTTGCATTGAATATGTAGATTGCTGTTGGTAAAATGGACATTTTTACTATGTTGATCTTACTGATCCATGAGCATGCAAAATATTTTCAACTTCTGATATATTCTTCAAATTCTTTCTTCAAAAACTTGAAGGTTTTATCATACAGGTCATTCACTTGCTTAGTTAGAGTTACCCCAAGATATTTTATGCCGTGCCAGCACGGCCAGGATACCGAGCCCCTGTGGAGGGTGTCTGGATTGAAGTAACACATGGAGTCCTTCTTATGGTGGAACAGGTGCCCTTTATTAACTTGCAGCCCTGGTTTTATACCCTAGCACCAAAAGGGGAAGAGAGAGAATGCGGAGGAGGAGGCAGAGCACACAAGGGTTCAGGGGCAGGTCATTGTGTACTAATGAGTACTTTCCATCAAAAACATGTTTTTCTCTGTGTTTAGGCACTCAGCAGGAGTTTATGGAGGGTATGTTCGGGGCTAGCTTTCCCACAATTCCCCCCTTTTTATTTATCATGAGAGATCCTGTCTTAGGTCCCATAAGAGACTCATCTCCCCTTACCCGTCATAGGAACCCAGATATCCTGTCTTAGGCAGGGAGGAATGTTCATTAGGTTACCCGTCATAGGATTCCCTCATTTCTGGAGCATTTGAAGCCAAACCTCATGACTGCTAGAAGAGTTGCAAGCAAGGCTAAGAAGCACCTGTCTGTGAACCAGCTCGGTGCGGGTGAATGCCTGACGGACACAATTAAAAAGGAACAACCCCACAGCCACTCCAACCAGGCCCAGTATTCCCAGGGACAATGCACACCCACCCAGCGCTACACCCAGCCTCCAATTCGGATCATGGTATTCCACCAGTCTTCTGCAGATATAGGTTTTACAATGGTTTCATTAATCACCACAATTTGGTGAGCAAGGCAATTAGTATAATTAACAAAGGTGTCATTCCAATGTCCTTGCAGATATTGATTTAACTTTTGGATTCAAATAGAAGCATTTTTCACCTTAGCCAATGTTACACAAGCATGATTATAGAAGTGAGAGCAGGAGGCCTGCTGCACCAACCGTAACACATCAATCTGTTCGTGAAACAAAGCAGTTTGTTGATTAAGGGTTAAGATTCCCAGTTGACTATGTGAATTTAAAGTTTTTGAGTCTCTAGTGCCTCTAATACTCGCCTGGCAAGAAGGTTGACAGTCTCAGCCGTGGCTGCATTTTGAGAGATGGCAATTCCCGCAGTGGTGGCAGCCGTAGCAGAGATGGCAATGGCAGTGATTCCAAAATCTCTTCTCTTTCGATATAGAATCAGTTCTTGTCCATTGTGGGGGTCCTCCACCACTATCGGGGCCATAGCTGGAATCCTCACCATCAGGGCGGAATCATCCTCTGCAGACCAGCAACTACTCAGGAAGCATGATCTGGAAGAGCAATTAAGAACACCCTCCTTTTCTAGTGAGGCATCATAAGTAACAAACATGAAGCGAGGCAATACGCAAACCAGACTCCTAATGGAAAAGTTTTTTCCTGCAGTATAGTTATATGTTTCAAAGAAAATCTGTCTGGTTCCAACTGGCTGTACCACTAAAGGCCAACCCTTTTTGTAGCATCAAGGCTCTAACATCAGTGCAGGCCTGAGGCCCACATAGGAACATCGCTGCAAAGGCAGGGGAAACCCCGCCATGGCAGGGTTCCTATAAAAATAATCATAGGCACCTTGAGAATTATTTTTGAACGTGGGCCAATATCCAAACCACCATAGGAGCTTATCTCCTTCCAGCTTCCAGGGCTCCTTTGGGGCAAAGTTGCCCCAAGGCAATGGCATGTGCAACCTAAACGATTGTGGGACTTTCCAGGAGAGAGGGGCAGGTCTGGGGGGAGGCACCAGTCCTGAAATATTCCTATCATAATTTATAGGCCAATAGATATTCTTGAGCCTGAGACAAGAGGAACTCCAGGAATTTGGGGAGAAATCACCCACAGAATAATTACTCAGAACTATGCAGGGCCCCACAAAAGAGATGTTAGTCATCTGGGTAATATTTTCTATTTTTGTGAAGCAAAGTGGTCAATTTGAAAGGTCATATTGTTTAAAGGGGAGTGTTCCAAGGCTGTGTTACCCTCTGGAATTCCTAAGGTACAATTGGTGGGATAAAATGATGGAAAAACAGAGTCACCTTACTCATCAGCATCAGCACAGGCAGATTCCTTATCAAGGCCCATCACAGGCTCCCCTCTATCCTCACCATTAACTGCAACCCGATCAGGGCCATCATGACCAGGGTCCACTGGCCTGGCATTCCTGTCTGGTATTCAAAGAGGCTTCTTTGTTTCTGGGGGAAAAACACTGACTGCTCCCCTCACACAGGTCAGCATAGGTGTTGGATGTTGCCATTGTCCTGTAAGAGTATCCTTACAGTACACCCCAAAGATTGGGAGGGCTTAAACCAATGTCTTTCCATAGCAGACAAGCCTTGTTTATTCACCGTCAAAAAATTTAAAACAAATAAGATGGTATATAACTGTAAATTTGGAGAGGTAATATACTCCCCCCTTTTTATTTTATGGAAATATTGTTTTAATGTGTCATGGGTCCATTCCACTATAGCCTGCCCAGTTGGATTATGGGGTATTCCAAATGTATGTGTAATTTGATATTCTTTACAAAATTGTGCAAAGCACTGACTTGTATAAGCAGGGCCATTGCCTATTTTTAAATGATTTGGAACTCCCATATAGGAGAAGGCTTGTAGACAATGCGCAATGACATTCTTGATTTTCTCTCCCATATGAAGAGAAACAAAAACAACCTTTGAACAGGAATTCACTGAAACATGGAGATACTAAGTTTGCCTGCTTGAGGCAAATGAATAACATCTATCTGCCAGATGTCATTAGGCTGAAGGCCCTGGGGATTAACGCCATCGTGTGGGGAATTATGGAAGGGGGCACATTCCAGACATCTGGAGGTAATACAAGTGGCCATAGCAAGGATGCAACCAGAATGAAACTTAAGGGAAGAAGCGTTTAAATGATATTTATCATGGAGAATTTGGGCCTTCTGTTCAGCTGCAAGAAATAGAGCCAAGGGATGGGATAATGAATCTGCGAGATCATTTCCCTCCGCTAATGGGCCAGGCAACCCGGTATGAGCCCTTACATGCCAACAAAAGCAGGCTGTCTGCGAGTGCAGATGAGGTCCTGGAGTTGTAGCATGAGGCCTGCCATTTTTGAGGAAGGTGAAATGTAAGGGGCAGTTTCCAGTGGTCCAACTATAGTGGCCACATAAATGCTATCAGTATAAAGAATAATGGTACAGTCTGAGAATAACGAAAAGGCCATAATGCAAGCTGTAATTCCATGGCCTGTGCAGATAGAACCTATAGGTTGTACCTTTCTAATTGGACTGGAGATGATTGTAGCACCGCCCTTTGATGAGCCATCAGCCGAGCTCCCTCTAAGGAGTGATCTTTAATGGTTTTGGGAAAGATAACAGGATGTTCTTTGAAAAAGGTGCATAAACGGGACCTTGGGTAGTGGCTATCGAAGGAGGTTCCAGTGGTGGTTATGAATAAGGTCCATTCTTCCTCCATAAGTTGTAACCGCATAATCTGCTCCTTAGTGTACACAACCATTTACAATTGTGCAAAGGGCACAACCATTTTGTTTGGAACTCTGACAAACACCTGGGGACTAAAATCATAAGCCTTCCATAAGAGCTGCAAGACCAGCTTGTGGTATGCCATGACAATCTTTTCTGGGGAAGCAGGTAGGTGTAGCCAATATTTAGGCCCTTCTTGCCAGAAAACTCCAGTGGGAGAAAAACGGGAGGCAAAAACTAAAAAATAGAAAGGATTCATGTAGTCCAACTGGTGAAGGTTAGCCCCCTCCAGAGTGTTCATTAAGTGGTCAAGTGCTCCTCGGGCTGCCAGTGTCAGTTGCTGAGGGGAGGTAGGAGAGGGGTCTCCGGGGAGCATATCATAGAGAGGTTTGAGCTCTCCTGTGAAAATTGAGAGCGAAGGATGGATCCACTGCACAGCCCCCAGGAGTCTTTGCCAATCATGGAGTGTCTGTAACTTTGAAATGTCAATTAAGAGCTTTTGTGGTCAGAGACCAACATCAGAAATGTGGAAACCCAAATAGGAATAAGGAGGACATAGTTGTACTTTTTCTGGGATAAAACAAAGCCCTGAGTCTCCAAAAGTCCTGGAGCTCAGAATTCATGCAAAGGGTTTCGTTCCTAGTGGGTGCTGCTAAAAGAATATCGTCCATATAATGAACGATATAGAAGGAAGCAAACCTGCCACTCAGGGGGTCTAGGCAGGCAGCAACATACATTTGACAGATGGAGATACTGTTGGTCATGCCCTGAGGCAAGACAGTCCACTGAAAATGAAGTGCGGGCTCCCTAAAATTAACTGAAGGTAAGGTGAAGGCGAAACGGGGACCATCTGATAATGAGGGATAGAGTCGCGCCCTATCCGGGGTGGGGGGCTTACTTGAGGGGAGTTCCTTGGGATGGGCCCCCAAAGTTTTATATTTGTCTACAATGTCCCCCTTATTGCACTTTTTCTTAATGAATTTTGAAGGTTCATCATCCTCCAAGTCAGAGGACAACGTGGAGGCTACCTTCGAACAGAGGGAAGTTTTCATTTCATTTTCTTGGATCTCAGACAGAACCTCTTTGGTTGCCTCAAGGGCTTGTTTCACCCAAAAGGTGGCAATGGATAGCTTATCTGGGCCCTCCCTTCTCAGGGCTTTTTGCAAATTGCGGTGGACATGTTCCCATTCAGGGACATTGAGAGCACCACTGGTAATAAACCAGGGGCTCCATGTTTCTATAGTTCTTAAGAACTCTTCAAGGGTCCTATCCTTTACGGCAGTTCCCTGGTCCTCTAAAAGTTTCTTAACCTGGTATTTTAATTCTGTCTTTCCCGCAGTGTTTTCCATTTTTTTCGTTATCTTCTCTTCCCCAATATGTCCCTGCCGGCTAATGGGATGACCCAGTCTACTTACCTCACTTTCACGATCTCGGTGGAACCTCCAATTGCCACGCCAGCACCGCCAGGATACCAAGCCCCTGCAGAGGGTGTCTGGATTGAAGTAATACATGGAGTCCTTCTTATGGTGGAACAGGTGCCCTTTATTAACTTGCAGCCCTGGTTGTATACCCTAGCACCAAAAGGGGAGGAGGGAGAACATGGAGGAGGAGGCAGAGCCCACAAGGGTTCAGGGGCCGGTTGTTGTGCACTAACGAGTACTTTCCATCAAAAACATGTTTTTCTCTGTGGTTAGGCACTCAGTGGGGGGTTAGGGAGGCTTTGTTTGGGGCTAGCTTTCCCACAATTTTATATTATCTGTGACTACTGTGAAGGGTGTTGTTTCCATTATTTTTTTCTCAATGCATTCATCATTTGTATACAGGAGGGCTACTGATTTTTTTTTTAGTTAATGTTATATCCAGCAACTTTGTTGAAGGTGTTTATCAACTGTAGTAGTTCTATGGTAAAACTTTTGGAGATGCTTATGAATGCTATCACATGATCTGCAAATAATAAAAATTTGACCTCCTCCTTTCCAATTTATATCCCCTTCATCTTCTTTTCTCTAGCTATAACTTCAAATACTATATCAAGTAGCTATTGAAAGAGTGGGAAACCTGTTCTTATTCCTGATTTTAATGAAATCGGTTTGAGTTTTTCTCCATTTAGTTTGATGTGACTGGAAGCTTTCCATAAATCACCTTTCTTATATTTAGGTGTGTCCCCTGTATCCCTGTTCTCTCACACTTTATTATATTTAGGTGTGTCCCCTGTATCCCTGTTCTCTCACACTTTTATCATGAAGATGTGCTGGTTTTGTCAAAGGCTTTTACAAAATCTAATGAGATGATTGAGTGATTTTTTTCAGTTTTTTTATATGTTGGATTGAATTGACTGATTTATTTGTTCTGTTGAGCCATCTCTAGAACTATGGGATGAATCCTACTTCAACATAGTGGATGATTTTTTTGATGTGATCGTGTATTTGGTTTGCAAGTATTTTACTATGTTTACATCAATGTTCACAAGGGAAATTGGTGTGGGAAGTCCTTCTGTATATGTTTTACTTCTATTGGTTAATGAATAAATCTGTTTCAGCCAGTGGCTCCCCATTGAGAAATCAAACCCCAGTCTCCTGCATGACAGGTGGGGACGCTCACCACTATAAGAAGCTCCTTACAGAGTTTGTTAGCCATTTAGGCAAAAAAAACTGCTCTTTCCTGGATATCTTGATATTATCCTGTATGAACTGGACATGCAGAACCCACAGAAAAAGGACTGTTGAACTTGCCTAATGGTGAGACAGTCCTTTGGGCTGCCTGCTTCATGAAAGAGACCGCCAGACATTCTGCAAGACACAAGAAAGTGACTGACAAATTGCCAATATAGGCAGAACTGTCTTTGAAATTTCCTGCTTCATGGATGCCCCAATGGTACAGAAGAACTTTGGATGACTGTCTAGGCAGCAAGATGTCTCTGTAAAATCTAGAGTTTTAAAAGTTGCCTACAATGCATTTCCTGTTAACATAGGTAATATTATATCATTCTGTAGTCTTTGATGGAGTTGAAGAATAGATAGTTATAATTACAGTTTTCCTTAGTTATAATACAAGATCAATTAGATATAAATATTATAACTAATTCTTGCTTGATAAATGTTTTGTTATATGTAATTTTACTATGCTAAAGTTAAAATCTTCCTTTTCATTGAAACAGAAAAGGGGAAATGGTGTAGGAAGTTCATCTGCATATGTGTTGTTTTTGTTGGTTAATGAATAAAGAATCTGTTTTGACCAGTGGCTTAGCAGAATAGAATTAGGTGGGAAAACAAAACTGAATGCTGGGAAAAGAAGGCAGAGCCTGTGAGAAGCCAAGTAACCACAGCAGGAGGGGATAGATGCCTCCACTGGAAATTGCCAAAACTTTGTCAGTAGGTCACGACCTCATGGTGATGCACAGATTAATGAAGATGGGTTAATTTAGAATATAAGTGCTAGCTAGGAATATGCTTAAGCTATTGGTCAAACAGTATTGCAATTGATACAGATTTCTATGTGATCATTTCAGTTCTGGGCAGCTAGGAACGAACAGATAGCCTCCCCCAACAGTTGGCCTGTAATTCACTTTCTTTGTGGAATCTTTGTGCACATTTGAGTATCAGGGAAACTGTGGCCTCTGAAAATGAATTTTGCAATATTCCTTCTTTATCTAGTTGGTGCAATGATTTGAGGAGTATTGGTATTAGCTCTTCTTTGGAAGATTGATTAGAATTTTGTACTAAAACTATCTTGCCCTGAAATTTTTTTGGGGCAGGGGGGAGTTGGGAGATTTTAATGACTACTTCCATTTCCTTGCAAGTTATAGGTGTATTTAAAATGTTTATATATCTTGACTTAATGTTGGTTAGTGGTATCCATTGAGGAAGTTATCCATTTCTTTTAGATTTCCAATTTTGTGGAGTACAAGTTTTGGAAGTATGACCTAATATTCTTTGAATTCCCACGGTGTCTGTTTTTATTTCCCCCTTTTCATTTTGAATTTTGTTAATATGGATATTCTCTCTCTATGTTTTAGTTAGTATAGATAAATTTTTTTCTACCTTGATGATATTCTCACAGAACTGACTCTTTGTTTCATCGAGTTTTTGTATTTTTCTCTTTGTTTCTACTTTATTGATTTAAACCCTTGATTTAATTACTTCCTGCCATCTGCTCCTCTTGAGTGTGTTTGTTGCTTTTTGCTTTAGACCTTTCATAAGTGTTGTTAAGTTTCTAGTATGAGATCATGCAATTTTCTTATGAAGGTTCTTGATGCTATAACTGTTTTCTTAATGCAGCTGCTTTCAATGTTTCATAAGTTTGGACAGATTGTGCATTCATTTTCAGTGAATTATAAGAAGTATTTAATTTCTTTATTTTTTTCCTTGACACAGTAGTCATTCAGTTGAGATTTGCTCAGATTCCATGAGTTTGTAAGCTTTCTGTTGTTATTGATATCCAGCTTTAATCCATGGTGATCTACTATGATAAAGGGGGTTATTTCAATTTTCGTGACTGTGTTGAGACTTGCAGTGTGACCTAGAATGTTGGCCAATTTTGGAGAATGTTCAATGAGTTGTGAAGAAGAAGGTATATTCCTTTGTGGTTGGATAAAATGTTCTATAGATATCTATAGGTCCATTATTTCTCTATTTAGTTTTTGTCTGGATGATCTCTCCATTGGTGAGAGTGGGGCATTGAACACTTTGATTGTTAATGTGTGTGGCATGTTGCATGATTTAAGTTTTAATCATGCTTCTTTTACAACTGTGGGTGCCCTTGCATTTGGGAAATAGAAGATACTGAAGGTAACAAAAAGATGGATTCTCTTTTCAAATCCAATCTGTTAGTCTGTCTCTTTTTACTGGGAAATTGAGATGATTAATAGTGAGTTATTATTGAATGTTTATTAATTTCTGTTATTTTGTTGTAGTAATTTTTTCTTTTTAGCCTTCTTTTGATTATCCATTCAGGGATTATATTTCATTGATTTTCATCTCCACTCAGCATTTAGCTCATTGAGTCATCTGAGTTGGCTAAAACGTCTTCCAATCTTTGACTACTTAGTATGAAGATCACAGGTGTTCAGCAACTGTGTAAAAGTCACTCAGCCTTTTGCATCAGTTCTGGGAAATAATAGGATTCATAGTCAAGGTCTCATGCTGGCAGAGTAAGCCCTTTCCCAACTGAGCCATCTCTACTGCACACTTCATTTTTTTTTCAGATTCTGAACACTATGTAATCAAATTACTCAATTTTTTTCCAAAATAAAGATAGTTAAGCTATTTTAGTGAAAAAGTTTTAGATTTATGTTTCCTCATTTATCAGATTCAGAAATGGCACAGTACTAGTTCACTCCTCTTCATGGAAGATGAGGAAATTAGCACATTTACAGCTCCTCCTACACCATCTACCCCCACACCTCCTGGTTTTTGAAGCATCAAATGAGACCGTTTTTCCCAAAGCAAATAATTGTTAAATTATTTTTGTCAGATGACTATTATTTTAAGAATAAAACTTGCAATATGGGTGGTAATGTCACAGAGAAATGCAGTTCTATTTTTAAATGGAAACTTTATGAATATTCTGCATATGCAAATTCCTAAGCTTTCTATGATTACTTTCATTTTTAAACTCAAGTATGGAGTGATGTTTATTTTTTTCCTGTGTAATGAATCAGTGGCAACAAAGCTCTTCTATGTTTTCTTTCCTTTTTGCAGTATGCTTGTTTCACCTTAGTATGTAACAACAATGTAGCCAGGTGTCAAGGGCAGGTAAGGGTATTTGCCACCAAGTCTAATTGCCTGTGTTCAGTTTCTGGAAATTACTGGAGAGAAGAATGAAAATGATTCCAGGAAGTTGTCCTCTGACCTACACGTGTGTGACTTCACAAGTATACTCATAAATGCACACATTGTGGGAGAGAGAGAGAGAGAGGAGAATTCAAGTAATTTTTAAAGATTTAATAATTGTTTTCTTTAAATGCATATACTGTATTCCATTTTGTTCTGATCATGAATACAATAGCTTGGATATTACATCATGTGAATATGATGTTTCCAAATACAAGTCTAAAACTGGTTTACCTCCAATGGTTTTTGTAGAATTTAAATATTCAGATAACTTATTATGTTTTGCTTAAAATTGAATAAGTACACAGAAATAAAACATTGCTCGTTATTCCCATATAACTTGGCAAACAACTACACAAAATTTATCTGCAGGTTCCTTTACCACATGAATTTCATCTATTTTATCTTAGAAAATTAGAAATCTCAGGGGCAAGCAAGACGGCTCAATGGAATAAGATGTTTGCCTCTAAGCCTGATAACTTAAATTTAACCACCAGAATCCACATAGTCTTATGAGGTTTAAATAATATTTATTCATTTAGTTATATACATATGTGTCAGAGAGAGAGAAAAGAAAAAAAGGATAGTCAAACAGACAGTACATGACACAGCATATTTTTGGAGAGCAGAGAGCAACTTCTATGAGTCAGTGGTTCTCTGGTTCTACCACGTGGGCCCGTCTTGGCAGCAAGAGCCTTACTCACTGAGCCATCTCACTATCCCTTACAACATTTTATGTTTAACCTAAAACTGTTCATTCTGTGGTCTGCCATTAGTTTAGAAGCTGTTCTCAATTCTGTGATCCTGTTATCATGATATATAAACTCCATCAGTTCATTTGTACAGATATAACATATTATATAATATATAGTTTACATATACTTATGTATAATATGCATATATAATTATGTATGTATGTATATATATCACTATATTTTAGCCTATGTTTTGTATATTTTTGAAATAGTGCAGGCTGGAAAAATGGCTCCATTGATAACATACCTGAGTCACAAACGTAACTAGGACCTACATAAAACCCATGTAAAGAGAACTTGTACCCAGAACCACAGACCTGGGAAGGAATAGAGTTAAAAGGATGCCAGAAGAACTGTGGCTAGCCAGTCTACCTGAATTAGTGAACTCAGATTCAGAGGCAGATCCAGTCTTAGAAAATGTGGTGGAGAGCAGCGGAGGAAGACATCTAATGTTGGCTTCTTTCTTCAATATATATGCCCACATGTGCAGAGTCAAAGAAAAACATATATTCATGTGCACATATATTATATAACTGTATATATGATACACATTCACACAAAAGAATAAGAGTAACTTCATTTTAGATTTTACTCATCTTAAGTGTATGTGTGGTATAATGGATTGAACCTAGGATTTTCCCCTTACCAATGAAGAATTTACCAATGAATCATCACCACAGGCCATGTTATATCATGTACTAGATCCAAGTTTTTCTTTTTGTTTTATTAGTTTACATTGTTGTCTCATCTATGCACATTTCTAGTCAAGTCCCCTCCCCTTCAGAATGTTCATCTTGGCTTCTTTCATTAACACAGTATCACTTTTATCCTTGTGCCTGGGGAAAAAGAATGCATAGATTTTTGGTACTCTCTTATTTCTACATATCTGATCTTAAGTGTTATCAAAATAACTATGTGTTACAGAATAGTGAAACCTGTTACAGGAAATCCTCTTATGGTGTCTTAGCTTGGCCTTCTATTTCTGTGATGAAACACTATGACCAAAAAGCAAGTTGGGAAGGAAATCATTTACTTGGCTTACATATCCACCTCATAGTTTATCATTGAAGGAAACTTAGACAGGAACTCAGGCAGTGTTGGAACCTTGATGCCAGAGCTAACGGAGGCCATGGAGGAGTACTGTTTGCTGACTTGACCCACATGGCTTGCTCAGCTGGTTTTCCTATAAAACCCAGGAAAAGATACTACAGGAGTGACACCACCCACCATGGACAGGGATCCCCCGCATGCATCACTAATTAAGAAAATGCCAGACCCAAACCAGGGACATCTGTGGAAGCAGGCCCAGGCCAGCAACCTCCACTGGATTAGGCCTGGGTGAATGACCTCTAGGGGCCAAGGCCTGAGCAAGCAACCTCCGCCAGAGCAGGTCCAAGGCAGCAACCTCTGCAGGAACAGGTATGAGGGAGCTACCACTGAAGGAGCCAACCTGAGCCAGCAACCTCTGTGGAAGCAGGCCAAGCCAAAGATCTCCACGGGACCAGACCCAAGCCAGTGACATCTGTGGGAGCAGGCCTGAGCCAGCAACCTCCACAAGACCAGCAACATCTTCCAGAGCAGGCCTGAGCCAGTGACTTCTAGGAGAGCAGGTCCAAGCCAGTGACCTCAGCAAGAGCAGGCAAAAGAAGGCAACTTCCAAGGGAGCAGGCCCAAAAGACATTAGGGATTGTAGAGCAACATCTGGAAGTGCTAACAGACCTCTGGGAATGCCAAGTGACCTCCAGGGTGACTGGAACTGTGGTCCCAACTCTACCACGAGGCACAACAGTCTGAGCCTTGGATCCACTGGCACCTAGAAGACTGATCAACAGAGACAGGGACCCAATCAGAGGAATGGATGAGTAGACAAGGTAAAAACACACTCAACACCACAAAGAACAACACAACACAAACAAAAACTCGTGGCCCTAAGACATCAAAACTTGAATACCTAAATGCAATTGAAGTAGAAGAAAATGACCTAAAACTAACTTTAGAAAAATGTTTGAGGCCCTTAAAGAGAAACTGAAAAGTTCTCTCAAAGAAATGGAGGAAAAGACATGCAAAAAATTGGAAGAAATCAACAAATCTCTTAAAGAAAACCAAGAAAAAGCAATCAAACATGTGAAAGAAATGATTCAAAACTTGAAAACCAAAATAGAGACAATAAAGAGAACACAAACCAAGGGAATTCTGGAAATGGAAAATATTGAGAAAACAACCAGGCACCACAAATGCGAGTAAAAACAGCAGAATAAAAGAGATGGAAGAGAAAATCTCAAGCATTGAAGATATGATAAAGGAAATAGACTCATCAGTCAAAGAAAATATTAAATCTAGCAAAAGATTAAACAAACTATCCAGGAAACATGGGACACTATGAAAAGACCAAAGCTAAAAATAATAGGGATAGAAGAGGAGAAGGCCAACTTAAAAGCACAGAAAATATATTCAACAAAATTCAAGAAAATTTTCACAACTTAAAGAAAGATATGCATATGAAGGTACAATAAGCTTACAGAACACCTAATAGACTAGACCAAAAAAAAAGTCTCCTCACCACATAATCAAAACATTAAATATACAGAATAAAGAAAGAATAGAATATTAAAAGCTACATAGGAAAAAGACCAAGTAACATAAAAAGGCAGACTTATCAGAATTACACCTGACTTCTCAATGAAAACAATAAAACTGAATAGGTCCTGATCAAGAGTTTTGCAGACATTAAGAGACCATGGATGTCAGACCAGACTATTATGCCCAGCAAACCTTTCAATCACCATAGATGAACAAAACAAAATATTCCATGATGGAACCAGACTTAACCAATAGCTGGTCACAAACCCAGCCATACACAAAGTACTAGGAGGATAACTCCAACCTACGGAAGTTAGCTACATCCTAAAACTACAGACAATAGATGATATCACAGCAACAAATCCTAAAGAAGGGGAAAACACAAACAATAACATCACCAACAATGAAAACTAAAATAACAGGAGCTAGCAATCACTGGTTATTAATATATTTTACATAAATGGATGGAACTCACCTATAAAAAGACACAGGCTAACAGATTGAATAAAAAAAAAACATAATGCAAACTTCTGCTGAATACAAGAAACACACATTAACCTCAAAGACAGATATCACCTCAAAAGTTTGGGAATTTTTTCCAAACAAATGGACCTAAGAAACAAGCAGGTGTAGCTATCCTAATATCTAACAAAATAGACTTCAAATTAAAATCAATCAAAAGAGACAAAGAAGGACATTTCATATTTGTCAAAGGAAAAATCCATCAAGAAGAAATCTCAAAACTGAACATCTATGCCCCAAATACAAGGGCACCTTAGTATGAAAAAGAAACAAACAAACAAAAAACACTTCTAAAGCTTAGTTCACAAATTAAACCCCACATACTAATAGACAGAGACGTCAACACCCCACACTCCCCAATGGAAAGGTCAACCAGACAGACACTTAACAGAAAAATAAGAGAACTAAGAGATGTCATGATTCAAATGGACTTAACAGACATCTGTAGAGCATTCCATCCAAATATAGAAGAATATACCTTCTTCTCAGCACCTCATGGAACCTTCTTAAAAACTGACCACGTACTAGGTAGCCAACTAAACCTCAACAGATACAAAATAATTGTAATAATCCCATGTATCTTATTGAATCACCACGGTTTAAAGTTAGAATTCAACAGCAATCCTAATTTCAGAAAGCACACAAACACATGGAAATTAAACAATGCTCACCTGAATCATCAATGGGTCAATGAAGAAATAAAGGAAGAAATTAAAGACTTTCTAAAATTCAATGAAAATGACCACATAATATAGCCAAATTTATGAGATCCAATGAAAGCAGTGTTAAGAAGAAAGTCCATAGCACTAAATGCCTATATAAAGAAGTTGGAAAAATTACACCCTAGTGAGTTAACAAAACACTTCAAAACCATAGAATAAAAAGAAACAAAGTTACCCCAGAGGATGAGATGGCAAGAAATAATCAAATTGAGGACTGAAATCATTAAAATAGAAACAAATAAAACAGACCAAAGAATCATTGAGTCAAAGAGTTGGTCCTTGGACCAACAAAATAGACAAACCTTTATCTTTATCTAAACTAACCAAATGGCAGAGAGAGAGTATCCAAATTAACAAAATCAGAAACGAAGAGGAGATATAACAACAGACACAGAGGAAACCCAGAGAATTATCAAGTCATACTTCAAAAACCTGTACTCCATAAAATT
The DNA here is from genome assembly GCA_004026605.1 of Ondatra zibethicus. Classification (NCBI taxonomy): domain Eukaryota; kingdom Metazoa; phylum Chordata; class Mammalia; order Rodentia; family Cricetidae; genus Ondatra; species Ondatra zibethicus. The sequence continues at coordinate 18,512 of PVIU01022500.1, forward strand.
GGAAATTTTAAAGTAAATGGACAATTTTCTACATAAACATTACTTGCCAAAATTAAATCAAGACAAGATAAGCAAATTAAATAAACCTATAATCGCTAAAGAAATAGAAATAGTCATCAAAAGTCTCCCAACCAAAACAAGTCCAGGACTAGATTGCTTCAACACAGAATCCTACAAGATTTTAAAAATGACCTAATACCAATACTCCTCGAATTATTCCATACAACAGAAACAGAAGGAATGCTACCAAACTCTTTTTACAAGGTTCCAAATATCCTGATGCCCAAACCACACAAAGATATTACTAAGAAAAAAAATACAGACCAAGCTCACTCATAAACATTGATGCAAAAATAATAAAATACTGGTATATCGAGATAGCCATTTACCCTGCCCCAACGCATCATTCCCTGCGAGCTCTGTGGTGACCAATACTTGCAAGACATAAGAGGTGAGACAATAGTGGCTCTGAGATCCTGTACCCCCAATTCCCTAAAACCCCCATGTGGGAGAAAGGCCAGGGCCCCCCTCCCTAAGTGCCTTCCACATTCCTAGCAGCAGGCAGGGAGCTGGGCTGCTAGACAGCCATCTACCCCACCCCCAATGCATCTTTCCCTGCAAGCTCCATGGAGACCAATACTTGGTGGACATAGAGACATAAGAGTTGAAGGAAGAGATGGGAAGGGGCCAATGCAAGAACTCCTCCATCATCCTAAAAAGCAACATGGTACCACCAGAACCCAGTGGACACACAACAGGAAGACTTGATCATCCTAACCCAGAAAATATAGAAGAAAACAACTTTAAATGTTACTTAATGAAAATGATAGAGTCCTTTAAAGAGGAAGTGATAAATTCCCTTAAAGAAATGGAGGAGAAGACAAACAAAAAGCTGGAAGAAGCGAATAAATCCCTCAAAGAAACCCAAGAAAAAGCAAACAAACAGGTGAAGGAAACATTTCAAGACTGAAGAATGAAATAGAGGCAATAAAGAAAACACAAACTGAGGGAACTATGGAATTGGAAAATCTGGGTAAAAGAACAGGAACTACAGAGACAAGTATAACCAACAGAATACAAGAGATAGAAGAAAGAATCTCAGGCACTGAAGATTCTATTGAGAAAATAGACTCTTTGGTCAAAGAAAACACTAAATCCAACAAATTCTTAACACAAAACATTCAAGAAATCTGGGACACCATGAAAAGACCAAACCTGAGAATAATAGGGGTAGAAGAAGGAAAAGAATTCCAGCTCAAAAGCACAGAAAATATATTCAACAAAATTATAGGAGAAAAATTTCCCAACCTAAATGAGGATATACCTATGAAGGTATAAGAAGCTTACAGAACATCAAATAGACTGGATCAAAAAAAAAAAAAAAAAGAATCCCCTTGCCATATAACAATCAAAACACAAAACACACAGAACAAAGAAAGAATATTAAAAGCTGCAAAAGAAAAAGGTCAAGTAACATATAAAGGAAAACCTATCAGAATTACACCCGACTTCTCAATGGACACCATGAAAGCCAGAACGTCCTGGATAGATGTGCTGCAGACACTAAGAGACCATGGATGCAATCCCAGACTACTGTACCCAGCAAAGTTTTCATTCACCATTGATGGAGAAAATAAGATCTTCAATCACAAAAACAGATTTAAATAATACATATCCACAAACCCACCCTTACATAAATGACTAGAAGGAAAGCCACAACCCAAGGAAGCTAACTAAACCCACAATAACACAGGCATCTGATAACCCCCGACAAGCATAACCCAAAGAAGGGAAACACATAAACATTACTACCGAAAGATAACCGGAGCTAACAACCACTGGTCATTAGTATCGCTTAATATCAATGGTCTTAATTCACCTATAAAAAGACACAGACTAAGAGAATGGATACGTAAAGAGGATCCAGCATTCTGCTGTTTACAAGAAACATACCTCAAAGACAGACACTACCTCAGAATAAAGGGTTGGGAAAAGGCTTTCCAATCAAATGTACCTAAGAAACAATTGGGTGTGGCTATCCTAATAGCTAACAAAATTGATTTCAAACTAAAATCAATCAGAAGAGATGGAGAAGGACATTATATACTCATAACAGGAAAAATTCAACAAATGAAGTCTCAATCCTGAATATCTATTCCCCTAATTTAGGAGCACCCACATATGTAAAAGCAATATTACTAAAACTTGAATTGCAGATCAAACCCCATACACAAATAGTAGGATATTTCAACACTCCTCTTTCGACAATGGACAGGTCAAACAGACAGAAACTTAACAGAGAAATAAGAGAATTAACATATGTAATGAATCAAATGGACTTAATAGACATATATAGAACATTCCACCCAAACAAAAAAGAATATACCTCCTTCTCAGCACCTCATGGAACCTTCTCTAAAATTGATCACATTCTCGGTAACAAAGCAAACACCCACAGATACCAAGAAACTGGAGTAACCCAGTGTGTCTTATCAGATCACCATGGAGTAAAGTTAGAATTCAACAACAATATTGCTCCCAGAAAGAGTACAAACTCACGGAAACTAAACAGTCAACTACTGAACCACTCCTGGGTGAAGGGAGAAATAAAGAAAGAAATTAAAACCTTCCTTGAATTCAATGAAAATAAAGGCACAACATATCCAAACCTATGGAACACTATGAAGGCAATCTTACCAAAGGCAATCTATAGATTCAATGAAATCCCCATCGAAATCCCAACACAATTCTTCACAGACCTTGAAAGAATGATACTCAACTTCATATGGAAAAGCAAGAAACCCAGGATAGCCAAAACAATCCTGTACAACAAAGGAACTGCTGGAGGCATTACCATCCCTGACATCAAGCTCTATTACAGAGCTACAGTAATGAAAACAGCTTGGTATTGGCATAAAAACAGAGATGTTGACCAATGGAATCGAATTGAAGACCTGGATATTAATTCATACACCTATGAACACCTGATTTTTGACAAAGAAACAAAAAAGATACATTGGGAAAAAATATCTTCAATAAATGGTGCTGGCATAACTGGATGTCAACTTATAGAAGAATGAAAATAGATCCATATCTGTCACCATGCACAAAATTCAAGTCCAAATGGATTAAAGACCTCAATATAAAACCAACCACACTAAACCTGATAGAGGAGAAAGTGGGAAGCAACCTCCAATGCATGGGCACCAGAGACCACTTCCTAAATATAACTCCAGTAGCACAGACAATAAGAGCATCAATAAATAAATGGGACCTCCTGAAACTGAGAAGCTTCTGGAAAGCAAAGGACATAGTCAATAAGACAAAAAGGCAGCCTACTGAATGGGAAAAATATCTTTACTAACCCACATCAGACAAAGGACTGATCTCCAAAATATATAAAGAACACAAGAAATTAGACATTAAAATTCTAAATAACCCAATTAAAAATGGTATATGTAACTGAACAGAGAATTCTCAATAGAAGAATTACAAATGGCCAAAAGATACTTAAGGACATGTTCTTCTTCCTTAGCTATCAGGGAAATACAAATTAAAACAACTTTGAAATATCATCTTACACCTCTCAGAATGGCTAAGATCAAAAACACTAATGATAGCTTATGCTGGAGAGGTTGTGGAGCAAGGGGAATGCTCATCCATCGCTGGTGGGAATGCAAACTTGTACAACCAGTTTGAAATTTAGTGTGGTGGTTTCTCAGAAAACTGGGAATCAACCTATGTAAGGATCCAGCAATTCCACTCTTGGGAATATACCCAAAAGACTCTCAATCATACGCCAAGAGCATTTGTTCCACGATGTTCATAGCAGCATTATTTGTAGTAGCCAGAACCTGAAAACAACCTAGATGTCCTCAACTGAAGAATGGATAAAGAAAGTATGGCACATCTACACATTAGAGTACTACTCAGCACTAAAAAATAATGACATCTTGAATTTCACATGTTAATGGATAGAATTAGAAAACATTATCCTGAGTGAGGTAACCCAGACCCCAAAAATGAATATGGTATGTATTCACTCATAAGTGGATACTAGTCATAAACAAAGGGCAACAAGCCTATAGTTCAGGATCCTAGAGAAACTAAGTAATAAGGTGAACCAAAAGATAAACATATATAGACCCACCTGGAAATTGGAATCAGACAAAAATTTGGGAGCAGAGGGGTGGGAGGTGGGGGGGAGAAGGGGGTTGAGGAGAACTTGAGGGAATGGGATGGTCGAGATGAAGGAAGGACAGATAAGAGAGCAAGGAAAGAGATATCTTGATTGAGAGAGCCATTATTGAGTTAGCAAGGACCTGGCTCTAGAAAAATGGCCAAGAACCCACAGAGATGAACCCAGCAATAGAGGAGAGGGTGTCTGAACTGACCTTACCCTGTAGTCAGACTGATGATTATCTTAAATATCACCATAAAACCTTCATCCAACAACAGATGGGAACAGAGGCAATGACCCACATCAGAGCACTGGACTGAGCTCTCAAGATCCAGTTGAAGAGTGGAAGGAGTGAGAGTATGAGCAAGGAATTCAAGACCATGAGGGGGCCATCCACTGAGACAGTTTGCTTGAACTAATGGGAACTCACCAACTCCAACTGGACTGGGAATGAATGAGCATGTGAACAACCAAGCCCCTCTAAAGGGGGTTGACAGCTGGGGCAGACTGAGGGGTCACTGATAGTGACACTGGGATGTGTCTCTACTGCATATACCAGCTTCATGGGATCCTAGTCTCTTTGGATGTAAACCTTGCTCAACCTAGATGTAGTAGGGAGGGCCTTGGACTTTTCACAGGGCGGGGTGCATGGCACTCCCCTAAGGTTGGAGGGATTGGGGGGAGGGTCTGTAGAGGGAGAGGGAGGGACTGGGAGGAGGGGAGGAGGGGAGGGAGTGGGAATTTGGATTGGTATTTTTTTAAGTAATTTTAAAAAGAGGTAAAAAAATAAAAAATAAAGAAATAAACATTTGTGAATGAGAAAAAATACTGGCAAATCAAATCCAAGAAAACATTAGAAAAATCATCCATCATGACAAGAAGACTTCATCCCAAAGAAGCAGGGATGGTTCAACACATGAAAATGTATCAACGTAATCCACAATATAACAAATTGGAAAAAGAAATGATCATCTAGATTCTGAAAAAGTCTTTGACAAAATACAACATACATTCACTATGAACATCTTGGAGAAAGCAGGGATTCAAGGAACATATCGAAACATAATAAAGACAATATACAGCAAGCCAACAGCCAACATCAAATGAAATGGAGAGAAACTCAACGTAATCTCACTGACATAGGGGAACAAGGAAAGGTTGTCCACTCTCTCCATATATATTCAATATGGCACTTGAGGTTCTAACTAGAGCGTTAAGACAACAAAAGGAGTCCAAAGAGATACAAATCAGAAAAGAGGAAGTCAAACTCTCACTATTCACTGATGATATGCTAGTTTCCATAAGTGAATCTAAAATTTCAACCAAGGAACTTCTGCAACTCATAAACACCTTCAGTAATTTAGCATAATGCAAGATTAACTGAAAAAAAAGCAGTAGCCTTTCTTTATAGAGATGATAATCAGGCTGAGAAAGAAATCAAAGAAATATCCCCCTTTACCAGAGCCACAAATAACATAAAATATCTTAGAGTACCTCTAACTAAACAAGTGGAAGACCTGTATCATAAGAACTTTAAATCTATAAAGAAAGAAACTGAAGAATTCACCAGAAAATGGAAAGATCTCCCAGGTTCCTAGGAAGGTTGAATTAACATAGTAAAAATGGCAATCTTACCAAAATCATTCTACAGATTCAATGCAATGTCATCAAAATCCAAGCAAAATTCCTCACACACCTCAAAAGAACAATACTCAACATCATATGGAAAAGCAAAAATCCAGGATAGCCAAAAACAATCCTGTACAATAAAGTAATTTCTGGAGGCATCACAATCCCTGACTTCAAACTTTACTACAGAACTACAGTACTGAATACAGCCCGATATTGGCATAAAAACAGACAGAAGGACAAATGGAACTGAATTGAACACGTGATTATTAATCTACACACCTATGAACACCTGATTTTTGAAAAAGAAGCAAAAAGTATAAAATGGAAAAAAGTATATTCAACAGATGGTTCATGCATAACTGGATGTCAACATGTAGAAGAATGAAAATAGATCCATATTTACCACCATGCTCAAAACTCAAGCCCAAATGGATCAAAGACCTCAACATAAAGCCAACCACACTAAACCTCATAGAAGAGAAAGAGGAAAATACACTTGAATGTACTGGTATGGGAGTCCACTTCCTAAATATAACCCAGTACCACAGACCCTGAGAAAAATAATTAATAAACACAGAGGAAACATTGTCTTGAAAAAAATAAATGAACAAATTAATTAATAAAACTAAAACAAACAAACACAACCCCTAAAAATAAACCTAATAAATGAATACGTTAGTGACACATCTCCTGTACAGAGTCATCCCATTGACCAGCAGGGAGGGTGGTGTGCGCCTTTTTTCTGGAGATGGATGATGCTGCTCAGAGGAACCTTGTTGCACAATCCTTATCAGCTGAGAGATGGAAATCACTAGTAAAGGGATTGCTTATTAAATTAAATTAATATTAAATTAAAAAATAAATGGGACTTTCTGAAACTGAGAAGCTTCTGTAAAGCAAAGGATATGGTCAACAAGACAGCAGCCTACAAAATGAGAAAAGGTCTTCATCAACCCCACATCAGGCAGAGGGCTGATCTCCAAAATATACAAAGAAATGAAGAAATTAATCATCAAAAGAACAAATAACCTGATGAAAAATGGGGTACAGACCAAAACAGAGAACTCTCAACAGATGAATCTAAAATGACTGAAAACTCATGAGGAAATGTTCAACATCCTTAGCCATCAGAGAAATGCAAATCAAAACAACTCTGAGATTTCATCTTACACCTGTAAGAATGGCCAAGATGAAAAACAGTGTTGACAGCTTATGCTGGAGAGGATGTGGGGTAAAGGGGAACACTCCTGCATTGCTGGTGGGAGCACAAACTCATACAACCACTTTGGAAATCAATATGGCAATTTCTCAAAATTATAAAACAACCTACCACAAGACCCAGAAATGCCACTTTTGGATATATATCCAAAGGATGTTCAACCATACTACAAGGACATGTGCTCAGCTATGTTCATAGCAGTCTTGTTTGTAATAGACAGTACCTGGAAACAACCTAAATGCCTCTTAACTGAGGCATGGATGAGGAAAATTTGGTACATTTATAAAATGAAGTACTAAAGAGCAGAAAAAAATAATGATATCTTGAATTTTGCAGGCGAATGGATGGATCTAGAAAACATCATACTGAGTGAGGTAACCCAGACCCAGAATGACAAATAAAATATGTACTTACTCATAAATATCTTTTAGACATTAAGCAAAGAAAAATCAGCATACATTTCAAAATCCCAGAGAACCTAGATGATAAAGAGAATCCTAAGAGAGACATACATGGGTCTAATCTACATAGGATGTAGAAGAAGACAAAAATCTGAGTAAATTGGGAACATGGGGATTATGGGAGAGGGTAGGAGGGGAGAGGTGAGGAAGCAACGGAAGGAGAGAAAAATATAGCTCAATAGAAACAGTAAAAAAAAAATGTCAAACAGGCTTGCATACAGCCAGATCTTAGGAAGACGTTCTCATGATTGAAGCTTGCTCCTCTCAGATGACTAGCTGATATCAAGTTGACATAAAACTCTCCAGCACACTGGGCATCATTGAACCCTGACCTTTGTTAATTGATTTACTCCTGGGCCATGAGGGAAGTTCTTTCGTGGCATGAAGAATTTTCTTAACACAATTCCAAGGAAGACTGGGTCAAAAGATTGTAGCTTTGCATCAAAATAAGCCTTTTCTCTTTATTTTACTAGTGGTCTCAAATATTTATTACAGTGACAGAATGCTAACTAGCAAAGCCTCTAATACCTGAGTACAGGCCTAGGTCACTGTAGAAGAGAAATAATAATTGGAGATTATGGTAGAGCTTAGATCCAAGTCCAGTAAAAGGATGCCCTATTGGAAGGTAGACTTTTAGTTATTCCTTTTTCCAGGTTTCTTTTAATTCATATATAAACCAACTATTGTCAGAAAATGGATTTTTCCATATTTTATCACAGTGTTGACTGAGGTTTTTCTGTCCCTCCCAGTCCTGTAGTTGTTAATTCCCAAAGAACCACACAGAGGTCTACATTAATTATAAACTGATTGGCCCATTAGCTCAGACTTCTTATAACCAATTCTTATAACTTACCTTATAACTTACTCAGTACCTTTCTCGGCAACACAGTTACATCTTGCTTCCTCTGCGGCTGGGTCATGACTACAAACTGCAGAATCCTCTGCCCAGAATTCTCCTGTTCTCATTGCTCCACCTCTACTTCCTGCATGATCGCCCCACCTAAACTTTCTGCCTGGATACTGGCCAATCAGCATTTTATTAAACAAGTACAAAAAACAAATGTTTATAGAGTAAAACCATTGTCCCACAGTAATCACAGAATTTTTACATGGGGCAAATATTCATTCTCAGAAGATATTTTATGAGAAATAAAGTATCTTTTTTATTCAATTTGCAACTTTTCAATGCCCCAGTGACCACACTGAAGTGTATGGCTTAGATTTGACCAAATCTCTTAAATTATTATGCTTCATAAAACTTAAACAATCCTGTGTCCACAGCAAGGATAATTAAAGGAAGTATTCACTGGGTGCTTTCCTGGTTTTCTGTGACATTGTGCTTGAAAATCCAACTTAAGAAATGATTTACTTGACCTCATAGTTCAAAAGTCCATCAGACTGGGGAAGTCCATCATGACGGAGAAGGCATGGCGGCGGCAGCAGGTGGCAGCTGGTCACAAGGCATTGACAGTCCAGAACCAGAGGGGCATAAATCCTTGTGCTCAACTCACTCTCTTCAACTTATACAGTCTAGTACTCTAGCCCATAAAATGGCACAGTCCTCATTCAGGGTGAACCTTATCTCTTTCTACTAATCAATGCAAACTCTCATGGACACACTGAGAAATATTTTCCAAAAGGATTCTAGATTCTGTCAAGTTGATAATCAGTTTTAATAGCTACAAAATGCCAGGATGATAACATAATAAAATATGAGCTACCTCCCAAATTATAATAGAAAAAATATTTTCCTCTTTATCATATTGGCCTACAACCCTTATATTTATGTTTCTTTTCTTCTTGACTGAAACAAATGGATAAGGAACCGAGACTTCAAGATTCAGGCTCCCTTCTGAATAGACCTCCTGGCTATCATCATCCTTTCTGCTCGAAGATCTGAAAATGCGCACAGATTTCAAGAACCAGAGAAGTAGTAGCTTCTATGAAGGAAGAACCACGGAATAAGCAGTATAAGCAATGAAAGCCTTGCACCACCTTAGTTTTGGAGATATTATAGACCATGAGAAAAGTATTCCATACCCAGTGCTTTGTCAATCACAAGGCTTCATATTGTGTTATGGGCAAGGAGCAATATTTTCATGATCCAGGTGAAATATAGAACAGAAAAACAATGGGTGAATTTATTTTTGAGAAACAGTCAATTAATTATGGATACAGCTGGCAATAATACATCATTATCAATAGTAAAAGTGGCTATATGGTTGTTCATTTTTCTGTTCAAATGGAGATGACCAAAGAATGTAGTACTGGAATGGAAGCCATTGTTTATTACACACAAACAGGACACTATGAGATGGAATTGCAATCAGATATGCTTTATAACTATCCATATATCCTCATATTCATTAGTTACAGAAGAAGATGAAAATAAACTCAAATTTAAACATCTTGGTTTTATCCTACTGCAGTATTTCTGAAATGAATTATCTATTAGCTTTGTTGACACTAAAAAGTGTCCAAATCCCACCAGTACTGATCTCTTTTCTAATATAAGTTGATGGAGATTTCAGAGGAGAAAATAAATAAATTACTTCTGTCATTATTTGACTGAGGATGGCATATACTATCTTGCATGTCATGAACTTTGCAGTTCATATGCATACATGACCATCATCCGTATTCTGTTATATTTTGGTCCTTTAAGAATGCCCATCAGACAATCAATTCACAGAATTTACTGTCTTTGCTTCTGGCTATTATTCTTCCAAACTAGGGATGTTACTTACTTTTTGAAACCTGTGTGCACATTTGTTCTCATGTTGTTGTGAAAAAATGCCCGGACAAAGAAGCTTGAGAGGTGAATGTTGGTGCTCTTTGTTGTCTCTGTTTCATTTGGACATCAGGCTATGAAATGGTGCCACCCATATTTAAAGTGGTTGTACCTCATCACACAACACAACCTAGAAAGTTCTACACAGACATACTTGCGCTTAAGTGACTTGTCCCTTAAGTGGCTCTAGATCCTGTCAAGTTCACAATCAACGTTATCCCTCACACTCTGTCTTCACACTCCGCATTACACCCACTTAAGATTAAAAACTGCATTTCTACTGAACATTTAGCTGCTGTGTTTTGAGCTTATATTCAATCATTCACTCAGATTCTTGGACGTGTGATGTTCATAAAACATATTTAATCATTGCTATCATTGGCAACAATGATCTTAAACTAAGTGAATTCAATAAAAACCTGATTTTGGAAGAGGACTGTATCAACTGTGGTCACAGGAATCTGCAGT